>NCQV01128342.1:0-17097 GCA_002740545.1 Lophocereus schottii
TGGTCATCTATAATAATATATATTTCATGTCGAAACTTAAATATAATTTACGTCGTTGTACTATATTTTTATGTTTATATAAATATTGTGTTCATAAGATATTTATAAATTTTGTATATTAGTAGTATTATTAAAAAAATATACATATTTCTATAACTAAAATAAATTAATGTTATAGAAAATCGATGAGATGTAAGAAGATGTAAGGAGATATAAAAAGATGTAAGGAGATGTAAAGAGATGTAAGAAGATGTAAGGAGATGTGAGAAGTTGTATGGAGATGTAAACTCTTAGCTAAATCCTTAAAAACGCGAAATAGAACAGGGCCTACGAGGAGACGAGAAAGTAAAAAGTAAAAAGATTTTAAACAAATGAAATCCAAAGTATCTTGTTTTGATTTGAAATTTTAATTTCTTTTAAAAAGTGAGGGTCAATTGGTCGGGTCAGATGGTTAAAATTTTTACCTAAATCCGACTCGCATCATAGTCAGGTACCCTCAATTTAAAGGTCGAGGGGCGTTGGAGATAAAACAGGTCGATCCTGACCCTCATTTTTGATGATTGGGTGGCGTAGGTTGGGGGGCTCTGATTCTTTGGTTAGGTCTACATGTGACACAATTCAAATGAAAAAAGCATTTTTTTTTTAAAAGGAACCATACTAGTAAGGATATTGTTTTTTTTTAAAAAAAATATATATATCATATATAATAACTTAGATATATGATTTAGATCTATCGATTAAGACCTAATTTGTAGGTTGGAAGTGGAGGTTTGTTTGGGAATCCAGGATGACTGAACCAGGAAAATTTGTTTGGTTTATCAACAAGGAAAATTCGCATTGGATTGAAGAGTTGATAGAATGGAGGTGGGAAGCGGGATACCTAATCAGAAATTACCATCCTATAACTTCAACATACAACACAAGATGAGTCAAATTTCACTAGATCATTCATTTAACATTTCTAATCACTCTTCCTTGCTTATGACTTATGCGAAGATCATTCTCATTCTCTTTTCCCATGATGCTGTACCCAACGTAAGTTCATAAATCCTTATCTCATAATTACCTTGAGTGGAACATCCCACAAGTCTCTTGGGTAGGACATTTTCCTCCAAAACCGCGTATTAATTAGCCATATTCCCAAGGGTAACGCTTTCAAATTTGGTGGTCTCCATCCAAATTCCAAGTACATATAACAAACCAAATATCCATAGGTAACTGCATCCATTGTAGGGCACAAATAGCCATGGAAGCATAGGACAAAATAACAACTTGAAGTTGTTAATTTCTTTGCGAGTACTAATACGCAGAGAGGGGTGGTAAGCAATCAAGAAACTAGGACTAGAGAATACAGAAACAACAACACCACGACGTCTACTTGTTATGGTAGACGAATCTATTAGCCTAATGAGTACATCAACTAATACAAAGAATTAAGCTAAAAGAGAACAGAGGAAGAAAGAGACTATGCATAGGTCATCTCATGCAAATTCATCAGCCAGAGGCCTTCTGCAAGATTTGAAGAACTTCCTCTCGAGTTGGCAACCCGGGAATTGCACCTCTCTTTGTGACTGTCACAGCACCACAAGCATTTGCAAAATGCAGAGCTTCTCTCAACCGTTCTTCATCCTGCATTAACAAGTTCAATATTAAGCTGAAATCATCACTCTAACATGATCAATGCAGCTTGGTGTTCCATGACCCAACGTGCATTCAGTGAGGAACTGGTCATCAATGCCCACTATATCCACTTTTGCGAGTCAATTTGAGGGGTTGGAAAGGGAGTCAGACAAAAGTGCGTCACTCGACACATATTGTAGATGGCCGTTTTGGAGGTCAACACAAACACTTCAGGAAGTAAGAATGCAATTATGTAAGGATGATGGTTTGCTTCCCCATAAGCGAGCAAAAATGAATACCTCACAATACAAAACAGGTCAAGGTCGGGGCTTTGCAACCTGTGATTCAACTATAGCGAGATTGTTCCTGTTGGACCCTAGACTTGAAAGGCATTATATATTGGCACTCGTAAAGGAAGATTTGCTTGACATTTTGCTTGAGCTGCTATAATCAGCTTTTTTACAAAAAACAATGTCCCACCAGCAAATCTTTCAACAGGTGTACGCTTAAAAGAAAAAAAAACCGAGTGCATAAATTAGAGTAAGACTCGTCATTTTATTAAAAGGATAAACTATTAGAACTTGTGAAATCATCATTAACCCAGTGAACACTCACAAACGTAATAAATGCTAAGAAATGCCCACACACAATTGAGTTATCATCCATGAAAGCTTGCTAAACACAGGAAAAAAGAAGGGGAGGTAGCAAAAGAGAACATACCCAGTATATAAAAATAAATTACCTTAATCAAGTTCAAGTCTGAAGCTAAACTGTTTAGAAATCCCCCGACAAATGCATCGCCAGCACCAGTTGTATCTACAGGTTTGACTTTTACACTGCCAATCCTGCCCTTGAATGTCTGCAGATAATGGGCAATATCAAACAACCTTCTCAAACAAGTATTATGAAGCTAAACACAACAATTTGGACGCATTATAATTGGCATCAGTCTTTTCAAATTTCAAATGGACATCCCACAATTTCACCTACACGCCTGTCTGAGCCACCAGACCCTGCACTATAGGATGGACAATTTGCTCCCACTTGGACCAAAAGAATGCTAAATTTTCAGTAAATTATCTGCTCTGACAACTAGAGAAGGGAACATTTAGGCACTCTCACCAAGTCCGGTAATGATAACATGATACTAGCTTAGGAATCGGCTAACCACCAGACAGGGATAGATCATCGCAGAATAAGTCAGCTCGATACCAGACAAAAAGCACAAGAAAACAATATCATTACCCCAGTATAATATCTGCAGCCCTCTGACCCTTCAGTCACAATCAAAAGCTTAAGATTGGGATGAAAGAGCTGCTTCATCACCACATTATCGTCATATGGATTGTCACCTCCTGTCAAGAATGCAATTTCATCTTCACTGACCTGCCAAAGAAAAAGAGAATCCTTAATCATGTTTGCACAATAGATGATGACGGGCAAAATTCTGTTGCGCCTAGGGTGTGAGAAATGAACCAATATCCTTCAGTCCTAGCGATCTTCACTCTGAGGGTTTTTACCTTAATCATATCTGCTTGTTCCCAAATGCTCATTATGCCATCTCGAGCAGCTTTCTCGGATGGCCACAATTGCTTTCTCAAATTGGGATCATAAGAAAGGAAGACACCAGCATCCTTAGCAATCTTCATGGCAGCAATATGTGCTGCTCTACAGGGTTCGTCTATCAAGCTAATCGAACCATAGTGAAAAATTCTTGCCTACATTAAATTAGTCAGATTAAGAATCTTATCTTCGGGGAACCAAGCAAATTATAACGGATAAACACCAAAACCGTCAGTTACATTCACCTTTTCAATTAGGTTTTTGTCAAGCTCTGATTCATGAAGAAGCATATCCGCACTTGGATTTCGGAAAAATAGAAACTCACGCTCTCCATCAGCTCTTAAGGTAACAAAAGCTAATGCTGTCCTTGCTCCGGTATCAAATCTCATGCCTGAATTGTCAACTTTATTTTGCTTCAAAATGTCAGCTAACATGAACCCAAATTCATCCTTTCCCACCTAAAGTTGACAGGTCACATTAAAAACAGAAGAATTGTTGGAAAAGACAAAGTGCTGCACCAACCAAATAAGAGAACATTTGAAATGAGTCAACATACAACAACGAGAAGAATGCAGTTTGTGTCCCAAGGCAGAATTTGCATTTGGAAGGAGTACAACACTTATCCCCAGAATACTTTCAAGCACCATCAGTTAAAAGGATGAACATTAGAAAAATAGGAGTTCTAAATCTTGACTTTTCTGGCCATCAAGGATGCCTGGTGGGAATTAATCCCATCTTCCACGCAATGTAGGTGGGATCTGAATCCCAGTAGAACTAGAGGCCTGGTATTGTTACCCTCTCATATCGCTTCCCCCATCTATCATGCTTATACCCACAAAAAGTAAAAATGAATCTTGTAGTTTTCTCCTTGGGAAATGAATGTGGAAAACTACAAGAGCGATGAGGCAAAGGTGACAAAATCAAGTTCTCCATCCCTAGATAGAATGCTGGCCTCTTGTTAAGAACCTTGAGAAGCCCTCCAAAGAAGAAAATGCGTACACAACTACAACTGTATAATCAATGACACTAATCACACCTACTAAATGAATTCACTCTTTCACAGAGCACATTTCCTCAGCGGAAACACTTAGCAGACACATCCAAGACACCAGCCACGCATAAGATTATTTTGTATTAACACTATATCAGGATTGTGGGCATAAATGAACGCCATTTAAAACACAGAAAACCAGGATGAATTTACTAATCAGACCTTGCCAATAAAAGCCGAAGAACCTCCTAATCTAGCTATCCCAACAGCAACATTAGCAGGTGCCCCACCAGGAGCCTTAGCGAACGCAGGCGCTTCAGCCAAGGAGACCCCCGAAACTGTTGGCACAAAGTCGATCAACATCTCACCGAAGCAAACAACCAGTGATCTGTTATCCTTCAATTTCCCATTTGTATCTACACAAAAGCCAATATACTTCACATCATTAATGAGGATCTATTCCGTTTTACCAACACATAGATTACATGAAAGCAACATCCGAGCTTCTCCATCCAAGGCATAATCAGCTCTGGGATGGCTACTATTGAATACTAGTTACCCATTTCAAAACTAAGAAATTAAAGTTCTTAGACAAGCAACTTAAGGGTAAAAGAAATAACGACATTTCAACATTCTTGTTGGAGATCAAGATGCTTTCTTGGAATGAATTGACACCCACTAACGATTTCTCTCTCCAACACAGATCAAGATAGTTAGCAATATTTCTAAACCACGAATTGTATTGTATACAGTAATAGAAGTTCATGATGACCTGATCTGAGGATGAAATGATATTTCTATCACCTACTAACAATTTGTAACTTTTTACCAAAATAACTACTGGAATCAAGGGACTAACGAAATTTAAACATGCAGAAATACTTAACACGATTAATGCGCAGGAATATCCCAAAAAATCCACATAAAGTTGCTAAAAACAACAATCTCCAATGAATCCATAAGAAGACAAACCCATCACTAAATCAAAAAACCCAGAACCCGGAGAAAACAGTAAACTACATATGCTAAATCACCCGTAATATTTACGATGGAGAATGAAGCAAAGACACTAATTACGAAGATACTTGGACAGAATATAATTATGCAGGAGAATGAAGCAAAGACACTAATCACGAAGATACTGGGACAGAATATAATTATGCAAGAGATAACCCCCCCAAAAGAAAAACAAAGAACAAACCTGAAGAAGGATTGTGGGGCTGAGCCATTGACGAAGATGGTTAAAATCAAGATTGAAGACAGAGCGGGTAGAGAAGAAAGAGAAGAAGGAAGAACAGATGAGGGAGGGGAGAAGGTACGATGTAGGTACAATGACTAAGAGAGAGAGGGTGATGGATTCGATGGTGGGTTGTTGAATCTGTGGAGAGTTACTGTAAAGGACCCCTGAGTTATGTTACGCAAGAATGAATTAGGAAAATGGAACTCCTATAGAAACTTTTTAAGTGCGCTTTTCGCAGAGGAGAATCGCATTGACCAACTGCGAAAATTGCACCCAGTACAGTGATTGAAATACAATCGGAGCCGCGGCATCCAATTCATCGATATTCCAGCCATTCAACTGTCAGAAAGGTGGCGTGTGTTGAATGTCATGCACCATACCATGATTTCGGTATATCCTAAATTTTTAAGACTCGATTAGTGTTTATAGGATTTCTTACATATAGCCAAGTGGCCTACTAAGGAGAACCTCACAATATAGTCATTGAAATATTACGGAGTAAAAATATTAGGGTTTTTTGTTTTTTTTTTTTGGTCCTGATATACTAGTGCTTAATTCTCGCTAATTGTACTAACTTATGTTGCCTTTATCTTGATATGAATTATATTTCCAAGACACATGTAAAGTACTATCACGAGAAGGGATTTCAATTTGTGGTTAAAATTGAAGTATTGAATATGTTAAACTTCAAGCTGATTCTTATTTCCCTCATTATACTGCATTAAGCATGGGCGAAGCACTAAGTGGACCAACAGTGGCCACGACCCCCCTCGACCTTTCATGCACAAGTTACTTTTCTGGTATTCAATGTTACAAGTTGGATAAAATTGAGTTAATTTTAAATATTATAGCCTTCAAATTATTCAATCTAATTCACAGTCCTCCTTCAACAAAAGCTCTGATTTCACCCCTGGTCTCAAGGCTTACACCTTAAATACATCAGAAAAAATAGACATAAAATAAAGCAGGTATGTTTTGAGCTTATGATTACTCATCAGCAATACACTTCCTAGTTTATTATATGAAGTACTTTTATGGATCAACATTAATGTGAATCATGTGATTGAAGTGAAATAGAAATCAAAGATGAAGAAATTTACTAAATAACCAAAAAAATTAGTGTTCATATTCTTTTTTATACATAACAAATGGGAATGAAATCTCACTACTCATCAAAGTTATTACATAAGTCCTCGATAGCCAAATTTATAACATAACTTGGGTCATCCCTAGTCAAACTCAACATCCCAAGTCCTAGGGTCGGAGATAGATTAGGGCACAAGTCACCTTCTTCGTCATTCTATTCAAATGCCAAAAAAATTGCACAATTGTAACACTGCGAGTGTCTTAAAAGAATTTGAAATGATTAATTATATCACCAAAAGTGCACTTCTTTTTTGGGGAGCCCACTCATAAGAACTTCACAGTTAAGCATACTTGCTATAGAGAAATCCTATAATTTATGACCTTCTGAGAAGTCTCCCAGATAGCATATGAGCGAGAATGAAGCATGAAGGAATGACTTGTGATGATTTGTGGGGCCAGTCGACGATTCTTGAAGTCGTTCCTGGTAACTGTCCTAACCCATGAGGGCGCCGGGGCGTTACAACAATATTCAAATTTCAAACTTCAAGATAAATTCAAAATTGCTTCAATAATCAAACCAACTTCAGTTCTGGGATGCTCCAAGCCTTCAATTTAGAAATAATTTGAGTTAATTCCCTTGTGATGCAAGAATTGAGTTAAACTCATTTTCTTAATTTACTATTAGATTTAAATTGCTAGACAAATGCAAATTTTAAAATGGATTGGCATATTCTCATCTACATTAAGAGCGAGCGAAATGCTGACTACAACAATATACTAATCGGTGTAGTATTAAGTACTTATCTCAAAATTAACCGCATATATCTCTTTACTGTTTAAACTCATTTTTTGAAAAGAAAAACTATTATTTGAATTCATTTTATTAATTGATCTCAAAATTTATGGGTTGTTTAAGTTACATGCATGTGGTGTCCTTACATTTGCAAAAATATATATGTAGGAGGTAAAAATTTGCTATCAAATCATATGGTGCCATGTGTAAATTAAAATAATCTTATTTGACAAATTAGGAACTGCCGTGTGTAAAATAGATTTCGATAGACCCATTAAACTGAATTTAAATACTGGACAATCAAAAATTATCATGTGTCATTAGTGATGCAATAAATAGTAATTATTTCTTTACTTAAAATAAAGAGATAATGCATAAACCAGGGCTTGAGCTCAAAACCCTCGCCTTGAAAGTTGAAACCTATAAATAGGGGTCCTCCCCTCTCATTCTGAAAGGGGATCACCACTCAGCATCCTACAAGTTCCAAAGTTCAGAGTATGAACGATCTCTAGCTACCAAGTAATAAGGATTAAAGTCAGATAGTTCAACATCTTCTTCAACCTCAAATTAAAGTCTGCTTAAGAGTTCTTGATCCAATTCGTTGATCGAGATCAGACAATCTCACCCTCATATCGATTAATCTGGCCAACTATATTCAACATCCAGCATTTGTAGAACTCAAAGGCTCAGATTGCAAGCAATATCCAACTACTAAGCAAGAGGGATCCGAACTTACAAGCTTCAGAAATAACAACCAACCACCTACTGATCAAGATCAAGAATCATTTCAGAGTTCTTCAGCTGATTTACATCAATCGAAATCAAGCGGTCATGCCCTCGAATCAATTCAAGTCACTAGGAGATCGAACTAGAGGGCTGTATGGTATTCAATTCAGATATTGTGCCTACATATACTGCATCAATACAAAAAATTCAATTTATTTCTCAATTTCTTGTCTAATTTAGTTTAGGCTCAAAATTTGTGTTTACAATAGGTTTACATATACTTTGCCTTCTAAACTTTCTAAATTTGAAGATGATGTAAGTACATTAACATTATTAATCCATTAATTAGTATAATAATTGATAACATCTATAGTTACTTTATTAGAGAGAATATGAAAAGTCTTGTAGATAGCTTTGAAAAATGAATTGTGAGTGAGACAAGAAATTTTGAGAGGATATATAATACAATAAATTCTAGCCATTAATAATATGACACTTTTATTAAGCATATAAGATTACTCAATTTTACATATAGTTATATAGATACTTAGGCATCAACTAACATCTTCATAAATAGTGGCTCCATAGCCTTCCTAACTGCAAGTGTACGTGCCATAGCTTCTTCAACTTTAGGGCCAAAAAACCCTATCTCTTATAGCACCACAACACATACAACACCATCACAAACTATAATGACCAAGTTCGCAGCATCAAAATTTATTTTTCAAAACCCAGGACTTGGCTTCTTACACAATATGTCATCAGCATCTAGAACAAGATAAAGTATGTTGTTTGCTTTCCTAAATTCCTCCTTAAACTTTGAAGTGTGATGAACAACACTAGTTCGACTAAACTCTGAGCTTCTGAAGAGGTAATTGTTACGATCATTCCGTATGACCACATCACATTATCACGTTCTCCAAACTCTCCATCCTCTCCTCCATCAATTCATTCCATATCCTGAACCAATCTGAAGCTCATTCAAACATGGATTGCTAAACCTAACATGTTCCCATATAATCTTAGAGGGCAGGTAAGAAGAGTAATGCAACTCATATTCTTGAAGACCATATTCATTCCTAATGTCATCTTTGTTTGGAAGGGTAGGAGGCAATTTGGCATCTTGATAGGCTACAAGGTTAGGGAAATGCTACAAAATGTTATTGTGTATGAACTTGATTATCTAGCAATGATATCAAATTGACCATTTTTATTTGTTTAAAATATTTATATGTCTAAGACAACATGCTATTATAAATGCTCCAACCATCAAGTGGTATAACTATTCTTGAAGAAGTGCAACACGTTGATGATAAAATGCTCTAATTATGTAAAATCTTGTGTTATAAAATTGCTCAAGTACTAATTATTATTAATAATTATCTTTTTTTAGAACTTATTACTAGCTAGTTATCATTAAAAAAGGAAGAAATCTCAATGGTAAGGTTCATTTGTTCATATTGATTATATGCATATGATTACAACATAAAATAATGTGATGTTCAATCTGATCCATTTTATTATCTTATGATGTAATAGCCCAAATTTAAACTATGCTAATTACTCTAGTTAATCTCCATTTAATTAATTAAGTGTCACACTAAAATTCAACATTTGAAATATTTATACGTACATCTACAGGTTGAGATGACATAACGGCCTCGAAATAGGATTTATTCATGTTCTGTACAAGTTTTTTCAGATCTTATAAATAAATAAATAAAAATTATCCCATTTATAAAGATGGTTCAATTTATAATTTTTAATGGTATATATACAATTTGTTCACACATGCTATGCAAATAAAACCGTAATGTGAATAAAAAATATTAACAAATATAGGAGTTATATTACTCGTTATGGGTGACATTTATAATTTTCCTTCCTAAATAAAATACTTAAACTAGCCTAAATATTTATTACTTAGTAAGGAGAATTATTTTACTACAAAAAAGAGGAAAAGAGGCTAAAGTATAGGAAATATCAAGATTTAGCGGTGGGATTAGATCAAAAGCAATAAAATTGAACTAAACTTTCTTTTTTAAGCAAAACCCCCTTTTCTCCTTCCCAACCACCCGCGACCCCCCTCCCCTGCTTGTGCCCACGCGTCCCCCCTCCCCTGGCTCAGCCCAATGCCATTAACCTGCACCGAACACCAGTTGTCGACCGCCTGCAGCTATCAGCACTGCCATCACCTCCCTCCCACTCCTCTTTCACTTGTTTCATTTGTGGATTGGAGGGTGAACCCTAACTCCTTGTCACTTATTTCCACTCTTTTTACTAATTAATTTGATTAGCTAGAGTGTTTCTAGCTTGAATGAATGTTATTTGGTGTGAATTTATAATTCTTGTGGTGATTTTGAGGATTTGAGTGAATTGATGTTGTGGATATTTATGGAGGGATTCAACTTTGACTTTGGTTGTGAGGTTCCGTCCATAAGTTTGATTGTGCTAAATTTCAAGAAAATTTTGTGTGTTGTGAATGAAATTTAAGGGTTATGTGCGAATAGGTTAGATGTTTGCGCCGAAGGTTACTTGAGCATGAGTTCGAGGATGGACAGAAGAGAAAGAAATGATATTTTGGGGGATTTTTGAAATGAATTGATGAATAAAAACTTTGAAATTAATTTGGGGGTTGTAGTGGGATTTTATGTGAAATTCAAGAGGAATCAGTGACCTAGGTGGCGAAAGTGAGTTTGATATGGTAGCTTAATTAAAGTAGTGATGATGATGGATTCCAATTAGTGTTAAGAATGATTTTAAATGTAAAAATTACCCAATGAAGTAATTATAGCTTGAGTTATGTTCACTTCCGTTAGAAGAATGACATATTCTCATGTAACCTAAAACAAATAATTAGCAATCAAAATCTACTTGAAACCTTCAAAGTGAATACCTTTTTATTTGCGTCAGAAGCATGTCTTTTACATCAAGAATAAACTTAGGACCGCAACTCAAACCCGACTAATCCAAACTTCTTTACTAAAACTAATAATAACATTACTCCCAATAATAATCATAATAACAATGAAAATAATAATAATAATAATAATAATAATAATAATAATAATAATAATAATAATAATAATAATAATAATAACAATAATAATAACAACAACAATAACAATAACAGAAACAACAACAACAACAACAACAACAACAATAACCATAATATTTTTAAAGATAATAACAATAATATTAATGATGATGAAGGCAATAATATTGGTACCCATAATAATGCTGATAGCATTAACACAATTAGCAATAATAATAGCGATAATAGTATAAAGGGGAAACAAATTCAATTTGCATGGTTAACTAATAATGGCGCGTGCATTGATAATTAAGACAAAAATACCTGGGGAAAACTATGAACTACTTACTAAGGGTGTAATTAATAAAAAGTAATACTTAAAACTCTACTAAACATAAAAATACATATTTGGAGTAGAAACGAGACCATTTTTGTCATTGTCAAGCCATAAAAAAATATTATAAAAGGCAAAGAAATTTTAAAAATCCAAGTGTGTTTATTGTCTGTACTCTTCGAAAATTTACGTAATATTCGTGCAATGAATCATTTTAAAACAATGTTTGCCACCTAATTAAGTGACCCCATCAGTTATTAAGCAACAGGGGTTACGCCCATTCAGTTTACCAGCGCGACTTCAGCTTAGGCTTCTCGATCCGACTCGGAAGTGTACACCCATCTCAATGATTGCCTCTAACTTCCACACGGGTTTCGCTTTCAGATAATAACTGGCAAAGTAGTTTTATGTACATTCTCTTCCTATCTTGTTTTCAAACTAAAATTAATTGAAATGCCCTCACTCAATTAAAGTGTTCTAAACGTTTATTCACATAATGGGGATAAACGTACTAGGCTATGGCTCATCTTTCGAAATATTTTTGTATTTTCTATTTTAGATAAGGAATAAGTGAATAGCCTTTCTCCCAGCAAGTTCGACGGAGTAAGAAATAATGGAATCCCCTTGTCCTCTTTGCTGACTGTCGGAGAAAGTTTTAATATTTATAAACTCCAAATGCAAGATGCAACATTGAGTACTCGGGTGTCGTCCCCAGGGAGTTGTATTTCCAAGTAACAAGGCCAACTCAAGCGTCTCAAGTTAGACAAAACAGAAGGGATAGAAAATAAAGCTAAGCTACGAAAACAAAAACAAAGACTTCGATTATGATTAAACCTTAGATAACCCAACTAATCAACTCAAACCTTAACCATCCCAAGTTATGCTAGTATTTAGAGATATCGGTTGCATCACTAAAGACCTCACAAGCCCTCTCTCAAGGATCAAGAGCTAGTCTAATTGTTCTAACCTCCTATTTTTATGGGATTAGCGCAATTAAACAGCAAGATTGATAATCTTTGACCTAACTACCAATTGAGACTATTTTCATGTCCGAATCTCAGCTATTTTCTCTACCCACAGTAGACAATCAATCTCATCTCTTAGCATAAGTCAATTGATCCAAAATATGGATAAAAGCTCTTTCAAGTTTTTCATCAAGTATTTGACTGGCATGAAAGAAAACTCTAAATTCAAGTATAAACGAGGTGGGTAAAGATCTAAACAACTTCAATTAACCATCAAAAGGCTAATCACAATCTAAAATCACAACTATAATCACTAAACAGCACAAAAGCATATAAACCAAAAAGGAACATAAATATACAAAATAGAGAGAGAAAGAAAAGAGAAAACTTATGCTTAATTGAATTAAAGATCGAATCCACAAGCTTGAATCAAAATACTCTTCTAATCTAACCTAATTACCCTAATTTATTCACCCCTAGTGGGGTTTGAGAGTGGGAGGAGGAAGCCTAAATCGCCTTTCCCAAAAAAAAACCTCCCAAAGGAGCCCTCTAATAGGAAGCCTAAAAGCGGCATTTATCACGAAAACTGGGGAGTGGCATGGTCGAAGTGCCTATGCCACCATGGCATGGTCGTGCCACCTGACATAGGGCCCCCATGCCAAATATCTAGTTTGGCAGAAACTCTCCCCACTGCTTCTCTCTTGATTCATAAGGCTTCTTACACCTTTATTCTTACTTGTAATTCATTCCAAAGCTGTCCTTCCTATCAAAACAAGAGATTTCTCCTGAAAGTAGGACAAATAACTTTATAAGTATAATTGAATCAAAGGAAGTAAATTTGACCCTTTCTCATTTACATTTGACATAAAAACAACGAGAAATAGGGATCAAATAGGAGCTAAAATGAGCTAAAATATGAGTTTATCACCCCCCAACACCTAACTTTTTGCTCGTCCTCGAGCAAACCAAAGGAAAACTAGCCTAAGGATCTAACTCACTTTCGTAGGAATTACAGTTGCATTTAGCATAAGCAACAAGCCCTTTAAACCCTTTGATTCCTTCAAGTGGACGAGTGAAGTCTTATAAGGGTTTGCAGAAGATATACCCACAAAATCTAAAAAAGAAAAACAAAAAGAGAAACAAAAATGGAAAATCTTTTTGGGTTTACGAACAGAACACAAATATTACAAGTAAAAAAGCTATGCAAGTTCTAACCAACCAAATCACTCTTGTAACAATGATATTAGCTCGTATATAGATATAATGTACACATAAAGGCTCTCTATTCCATGGATGACATCAAAGTACTAACTTTTCACCCCACTGTATGTCAAAACTTTGAATTCATCCCAGTGCTTGTGTGCAAGTGCCTCATGATCCTAGAACTTAGGCTTACTAGAATCAAACTTAATCTCACTTGACTAACACAAACTGCATTATTAACTTATTAAAACTAAAAGCAAGCTTTTGCAGTAGTAGTATTGTCTCAAAGGGTAATGCTCAGTCGCGCATGCTTCAAAGCGATAGTTGTCATTCTAAATTTTTTATTTTTTTCTTTTCTTTTTCTCTTTTTTTTTCATTTTTTTTCTTTTTGTGAAAAGCAAACAAAGACTAAAGTAACCGTGTAGAAGAAAGTGGGAGAGCCAATCATGGAAGACTAAGACCCTAAGCTAATGATGATGGTATAGATAAGGATTGGATTACACATTAATAATGAACAATTGGGGTTAGAATTAGGGCCTAGAATGATACACTGAGGACAAAGATCTATCATGCATATCCCGCTTATATACAAACTAATAGTCAAAGCACAAGGGGTTTAAGCTGATCAGAATAGTACAAAGCTTCCCCAAAGCCAGTAAGAAAAATCATACAAAATTGAAACATTTTCATAAAAATAATCCCAAAAGGGTATGTGACCCCAAAACTAAACACAAAAGGATATATGACTCCCTCCATACCTAAATCTCACAATGTCCTCATTGGGAGTCGAGGAGTCGCAACAACCACAAAAACACACAAAAATAAAGAAAACAAAATCACACACACAAGACACACAAAACAAAACACACAAAAAGAAAATAAAGCAAAAAGGTGATCATAGCCATCAGTTAATATCCACAACTAAACACAACTTAATATCCAGAACTAAACAAAAAAGAAAAGAAAGAAAATAAAAAGAAAGGAGAAGAGTTAGAACGAACATACCAGGTCGGGCACTGAAGGTGCCCACAGTATGCCACAAGGGCGCAAGGAGCATCAACCACTGATTGTCTCTTAAGACTCAAGCTTTAAACTCGGATGCAGTCAAAACTCGCAAGAGCTTATCATGAGCCTCTGCATGCATCTCAGATGAATGTAAATAAGAGCACTTAAACATGAATCTAGGAATAATAGCAAGTGCTCTTCTAAACTTATCAATTGCCTTTGAAAAATCAGTAGAAAAACCAAATGCGGTAGTCAACATGATTTTCACCAACATGGTCTCGAGGTACAATTTATAAGGGCCAAAGGAGGGGTTATACCCTCTAAAGGTACCTAGAGACTCAAGACAGTTAACCACATTCCCCTTAAGCATATCATGATGATTAATAAGTGACATATTACGACACTCAGGAGAAGGGAAGGGTAGTGAACCCGAAGAGAAAGGATGCACTACAACAAAAGTAGGCATTGGCAATGGCTACAAGGTAACACTTTGCAAAACAGTTGTAATAGATAGTTTATGCAACATCTATTTCAAATGTTGCCTAAAGTTTTAGCTATTGCGACATTTGTATAGAACTATTGCAATAGATGTATTAGGGAACATTAGTAAACTATTGCCTTAGCCCATACTTTATTCATGATAAAATAATGAATTTTTTTTGGTGCCAAAACAACACAATTCACTTAGAAACCCGGGAAGCCCCTCCAAAATTTCCCCCCAAAATTTCTCTAGAAAAAAGAAAAATAGAAAAGAAGGCCAAAACCTATTCTGGGATGCCACTTCCCTTGGACAACATTCCATTTCCTTCTCCCTGGCCATCGAACGCCCCCATTCCCTAACTTTCGAATGCCATTCCCAGATCCTCGAACGTCACTTCCCAAAACATGCACCCATTTTCGACTCCACCACCCAGCACCTCCTTCGCTGGCGACTGCAGTGCCGGGTGTTACAGTCATTACCGACGGAATCTTGTAGCAGCGTAAGAGTTCATTGGCCGGCCCCGATTCAAGCCATCATCAAATTGGCGTCTAATTCAGCTAGTAACTACCTTTGCTCTCTTGAAATTAGTCAATTTGGCATTTGATTTGTTTATTTTACACGACCATTTGCACTCTCATCCCCCCTCTCTAACCAAAGCTTGACAACCCTAATTTGGGGCATCTTCACCCTCGTTTGCTGCTGTTTTACATGGCCGAGATTCATTCTTCTTTACTGATAGTTTGCTGAGTTTACTGATAGTTTGCTTGCTGTTTGTTTTACTACTGTATCAATGAGTTGCTTTTTACTAATAGTTTACCGATAGTAAAATGCCTAATTTGGGGCATGTTCTGATTTGGGGCATCTGATGTGGGGCATGTAACTTATTTTGGAAGAAGGTCAATAGCTCAAGGGCTTTAAGTAAAATTCTCACTCTGAAGATGATTAATATGGGGATCTTCTCTCTCTGATTCTAGAGTTCGATAAGTTACTGTCAAACTCACTATCATGTCTCGTGTTTTACTATAAGGCATTGGGTTTTGGGCTACGTTTCACTCTTGAAGACAACATTATAAGAGGACAAAGATAAACACTTATTTTTGGTCATTATCCATAATTATTCTTCCACCCCTGCTTCCAACTTTACTTGCGACATCTTTTCTTTCAGGCACCATCCACATCCTGGACTAAAAATGATATTATTACTTATTACTCAGCAGTCATTATATGGCATATATCTCTTGAGTTGATCTCAATCTGAACTTAAAAGAGTCACCTTGACAGAGATGATTTGGGGCATGTTCTGATTTGTATGCTAGTTTACTGAGTTGTTCTGTGTCAATGATTTAGGGCATGTTCTGATTTGGGGCATATTCTGTATCAATGAATTCAATCATCATCAGTGATTGTTGCCCCTCAATTTTATGGTTTTCGGTCTTATTCGCATGCTAGTTTTCATGATATGTTGCCTTGTAACTAATTTTACTGACCAAAGCTTGACAACCCTAATTTGGGGCATCTTCACCCTAGTTTGCTGCTGTTTTACATGGCCGAGATTCATTCTTCTTTACTGATAGTTTGCTGAGTTTACTGATAGTTTGCTTGCTATTTGTTTTACTACTGTATCAATGAGTTGTTTTTTACTAATAGTTTACTGATAGTAAAATGCCTAATTTGGGGCAGGTTCTGATTTGGGGCATCTGATGTGGGGCATGTAACTTATTTTGGAAGAAGGTCAATAGCTCAACGGCTTTAATTAAAATTCTCACGCTGAAGATGATTAATATGGGGATCTTCTCTCTTTGATTCTAGAGTTCAATGAGTTACTGTCAAACTCACTATCATGTCTCGTTTTTACTATAAGGCATTGGATTCTGGGCTACGTTTCACTCTTGAAGACAACATTATAAGAGGACAAAGATAAACACTTATTTTTGGTCATTATCCATAATTATTCTTCCGCCCCTGCTTCCAACTTTACTTGCGACATCTTTTCTTTCAGACACCATCCACATCCTGGAATAAAAATGATGTTATTATTTATTACTCAGCAGTCATT
>NCQV01128357.1:8498-20026 GCA_002740545.1 Lophocereus schottii
CCCCCCCCCAAATACACACGCAAAGTTAAGAAGCTTTGGCTATCTATCTACACCACATTTGACACAAGTCTTTCCTTATTATGCTGTAATTTCATAAAGGGAATGCAACTTCTTGCACTGTTGGCAAAGGAGGGTCAAGAATTAGTCCTTGGAACTTGTAATGATGATATAAAGGCCTTGCAGAAGCTCATTTAATGCTCTCTAAATTAAGAGAGAACATATAAATACATATTGTTTCTATAATTAGTTGCATCTTCACCGTCTAAGATAATGTAGCAAAATTTCAGCTACAACCCCAGGTTGGACGTCACATCAAAACCTTTTCTACTAAGGCAAAAGATATGCACTCGATTAGAAAGGACGTCATATCTCTGACAAATAGGCAAATAAGCCTTAATCAACTCAAACGACTTCAATAGGAGAAGAATGACGGAGGTGGATGCATTTGAGAAATCTAAAACACACTCAAAAATCATATTGATGGAACTACTATGATTTATGACTAAGCGAAAGTCATGATAATAATTTATCTCAGTTTCAAAGATAGCGATCTCTTCTCAAATAACAGAATCAGTAGAAGAAAAAGAATATCTCTGACAATTTAGCAAAATTTCATCTACAACCCCAGGTTAGACTTCAAATCAAAACCTTTTGTACTACGACAAAAGATGGTGCACCCGATTAGAAAGGACATCATATCTCTGACAAATAGGCAAATAAGCCTTATTCAACTCAAACGACTTCAATAGGAGATGAATGATGGAGGTGGATATATTTGAGAAATCTAAATCACACCCAAAAATCATATTGATGGAACTACTATGATCTATGACTAACCAAGAGTCATGATAATAATTTATCACAGTTTCAAAGATAGAAATCTCTTCTCAGAGAACACAATCAGTAGAAGAAGAAAAAGAATATCTCTGCACAGTAAGATGGCTTTTTTCTAGCTCTCTTCACCTTTACTTTAGGATAAAGCTGTTTATCTACAAGTTCAGCTTCCTGACCTTCTAATTATATAATGAGGGGCACGACTGGAACAATAAGCGACGTGAACTCTTTGATGATTAGGAGAGGTTTCTCAGTTTCCTTTTCAACTACCCAGTCATCCATATCTGTTGATGACATTGTCGAACCAATATCAATAGGCTCCTAAGATTTAGAAAACAAAAAATACCCTTCCTGAAACACCAATTTCCTTGAATCAAGTGTTCAACTTCTAACACTAACAGGATATCAACCTTAAATAGAATCCTATCTTAATTGAAATCAAGGAGATACTTGTATGATAAAGTAGAAAATAAACTACTATCCATATGAATTTCTAACTCTTTTTCCATGGCAGGTTTTTAAAACAAGCATAATTGTATCATCCATACAACAAGAAGCGAAACACACAAACAACGCAGCACGTAAATAGTCCAAGATCACATCAAATGTCAAAGCCAGTGAAGCAAGGTAACTCACATTTGTTCCCTACAAGAAACCAGCAGTTTTCTGTAAATGCACATGACGATCTTTGCAAGATTGAAGTTCTCACTTCTTAATTCCCTGTAAAATCGCTGCTCCAGGGTATCGGTAATCTGAAAATCAGAATTGCAATGTTAGTTGCACAAAACATCAAGAATCACAACAGATTGATGTAAAGTATTGATAATTATGTCAGCTAAAACGTTCAAAAAGGGTAACAACATCTTTGACATATTCTGAGGGAAAAGTACCACATTTCATACAACCAAAAACCTATATCAGTAATCTCCTTCAAGCTGTTGAAAACTTGAAATGCATGGGGGGAAAAAATTCTTCTATGCATAAGTGCAAGTTCCCCGTCCCTAAGGGAGCAAGTCATGTTCCCCAACTTGGCTTAACTTTTAGTAATTTCAAGTTTATGCTATGTTCTTTCAGAATAAACTTGCAACTGTGCAATGGGGAAAAAAAAAAGATCTGTCCGTTAAGAAAGGGAAAAGACAAGAAACCTGAAAAGTAACCACTAATAAGAGAACTAATAACCTTCATCCAATAAGCAGTATAGGCCCATATATCAAGGACAGTGAGGTCAACAGAAATGGAGAGCGTTGCATAACCAATTATTATGCCAGCCATATACTTTGAAAGTATTGACATACATATCAAATGAGGCAATTCCTCGCAAAGTCTAGATAACATCTCATCCAAACAACCGCTTTCTAGCTAGAATTGCATAGGCCCCTTGTTTATTTTCTTAGACCAATCGAATTCATTTAATAGAAGCAAAATAAATGGCTTTCCAAGCAAAACTCAGATTCATTTACAGGGAGAAAGGGGTAGCACAGTTTCATCAGATTTCCACAGTTGAAAGCACCTTTGGAACACGCAATGGATTTTTTGCGGCATATTCACATAGCTTTCCAATCATCCTATCATTTGGCTCTCCATCCTATCACCAAACCAATAACTGTTAGTTTTCAAACAAAAACAGAAATGCTGCTCAGGAGAGGTAAACACACACAGACACACACATGGAGCAGAGACTACAATTGTTTATCAGATAAATAAAACATTAGAAATAAGATTAATTTAAAGAATAAATGGCATAAGAGAAAGAATCTTACTCTTCGATTCAAGAATTGGAATAGATTGCATGTTAAAACCAGAAAGAAATGACAGAGGCAACACAACAAGCAATTGCAAGCAAAATTAGAAACATTTTGAGCAAATAAGATTGCCTCTTTTTCCCATGTAAAAGCGTGACAGATAAAATGAAATCTAAAATAGTTCATGTTGAAGCAGCCCAACCAATTTGTCTTCCAAATCATTCAAATAAGGAGCAAACACAAAGTAGTGGAACAAATGTGTATGAATGAGCTCATTTCATATCTAACATGTGCCATCTATGTAGTCTTCTTGATTGATATGTTCCATGAAGTCAAAAGGTAATCCTTCAAATCAAAATATGTAATAGGTACCTCTCAGGAGGAAACACACCCTACACATGTGACCATGAATTACACCACTGCATGCATAACCCATGACATTTAAACAAGTCATTCATCTAGCCGTGTTTTTTCTGCCTTGATATCCTTTCATATGCAGCAAAATTCACCACGGCTATACCTTCGATCATCTTTCTAGCTGAACTTTTCAGATTTAAACTTGAGTCCTTAAGATATTTGATTCTCTAGCACAAATTCTTGCAAACCGTTCCCAAGTAAAATCTCTCTTTTATGGTTGCTACCCATTAAGTTGGTGATGACCTAACATATCATATACATGTTTTTTTCAAAATTAGGGAAAAAGCTGAACCATATACTATTCCCAAGGTTTAGAGGGTGGAGTTTAAAAGCAGAGGCTTCGACATCTTTTCAAGAAAAATCATTACCTGTTTCCAGTCAGAGGTAGTGATACTGCCAATAGCTTTTGAGATTTTTTACAGTATATTAGGAACCAAGGCTCAAGAAAACTCAGAGGAATGACCAAAAGCATATCACAAAAATGAAAAGGAGGGTTGGGAGCAGAATGCATTACAAACAAGCTGCGAAAAAGGTGAAGAATGTGGTAACCATTGCGATCTCTAATATTCTTGATGGGTCACAACAGAGACGCCAAGGCAGAGAGATCTTGTTGACTCGGCTGGTATTAGAGACAGATAGAGGTCTAACTGGCACCAGTTAGGCACATTAAGATGAAGAAAACTGAGTACATCGTGGACAAGGATGAAATTTGAAAAGGGGGGGCCAAAGGTTGAAGTGAAGCTTTTTCATCAATGAGAAGTAACTTTTTTTTTGGGTTAAGGAGCTAACCCAAAATGAACCACCAATAACTTCATATTTGTTCAGCATAAGGGAGAGATGTAGTAGTAGCAGTAGACCTAACCCTCACAGAAGCTAGAACAGAACCAAAAAAAGGTCTGATTTGGGATAAATTATTCAAAGTGACACCAAGAGTTACTAAGATATCTGATGACTCAAGGCTCAGCCATCAACACAGCGGTAACACTTCATAAGTACCACTTTATCAAGATGAAGATGACATACAAAGCTCCTAAGTCCTAACAAAGGGCTAAGTGTACAGTGAAGTTATAGGAGACAGTGATCAAGGAGCAAATTGTTCTGTCTCAGAACTATTTTGGCATCATGCTACATCAATCATCGCTAAAGCCATTCATATACTGAGTTGAATGACAAAACTCTACAGAGAGACAAAGAAAATTGCATATGGTATTTACTGATTAAGAACAACTTAAGGTGGTGTACCCTTAGAAGTCCTGTGGAGGTATTTAGAGAAGAAGAACATTTTGATGATGTATAAGCGCTTATATGATGTATGAGCGCTTGTGTTCATACCTTAGGAGGAGATGGTATTTTGTAACTGATCCTAGAGGTTATCGATATGCTTACAAGAACATAATCAGATGGTATACTTGGTACAAACTTTTTGTTGAATACAATGTACTGGTGGACACAAAGGAGGAGAAATCCAGAATAGGTAAGAGCTCTGAAGAAACGCCTGGGAAATCAATCTAAGGGATTTAAATTCCACATGACCAAGATCAAGTACCCAGAGTTCAACTTCAATGGCAGTTGATGCATTTCAAATATCTTTTAAGTAAGATAACCTCAGATAAGTTGAATCAACCGTAAAGGTAGTTGGAAAACCAGTAGATAGAGAAAGTGGAGGAGTGCCTTCTTGGTTTGATGCCCATGCCACAGAAGGACCTACCTAAACTTAACCAAAAGTTCATTAGAACAGCTCTTGGTCCACACTGTGTGGAGCTAAACACAAGCCCACGAGATGAGGTAAATGAGATAAAAAGGTTTACAATGGATACATCATTGCCTTAAGAAAAGATATTATTAGAAATGATGACTTGGAAACATATGATATTTAGCAAATTGGGATACAATTTCCAAGAGGCTTAAGTGGTTTGGGACCTTTGGGCATCTTGACATCCTAAAGAAGACATCAGCCACAGGATTCTCGTTAAGACAGCAATTGAAACCAGTCCTAAAAGGAATCTAAGCTAGGCGATGAAAAACGACTAGCCCAGCAAAATCATTTTGAGGAGTTGCTCCTTAGCAGGATCCTATGATAATCAATGATTCAAATGGAAGAACTCAAATAGGGAATGTACCTGTCTAGTTTATGCCTCTCTTACCTCCCTTGCACTAACATCTACATTTGCATTCAAATTTCAAATTTACATTTACTTCCTCCACTATGTAATGCCTATTTCACTTTTGACTTACTTTCAAATCCATTTTCAATTTGCTTTATAAATGCTTTCTGTTTTTGATAAGGGTTTTATAAACACTTTCATAACTATCTCAAAGTTGTTTGGAGGTCCTTCTAAACTAACCTCTAATGATGTACAAGTATTAAGGCTATGTAAAACTAGACCAACCCAAAAACCCATGTCTATAGGATCCAATGATCCACACTACCCAGAGCTGTGGTAGCTTCTATCAAATCAGATCACATGCATGTGCACTCATCTACTGTAGCTCCTAAAGTGCCAATCCTTCTAGCTAACTCAAAGTGTTCTCTCAAAGTCCGAACTTCTAGAACTTATGAACAAACTTTTTGAGGCTTAAAACCTCAAACCACAACAAACTCGCAAAACAATGAAATGAATTTACGACTTACAACCACTATGATCTCCACCTGAAATGACCCACATTCCAGAATGTCGCGCAAATGCCTCACAAGTAATCCGAACATGCTGAGGGAAACAAACAGGTCATGGCTAGATGTTGCCATATTGTAGTCATCAAAGCACCATCAAGAGCAAGAAGCAACTCCACATAATGGTAAGACATGTACATGGTGAATAACAATAATATTGGACATGAACAAGGAGCAGCATGAATATAACACTGTTCTAATACAAATCAAATGACAAGCGAGACAAATTCATACACCTAAAAATTAAGATGAAACCCCCAAAAAAAAAAATTAACAGAAGGATATGGTGCAAAAATAGCATATGAAGCCATAATCTCTTACCGGGGTACTTGGAAAACTATATCTGATCAATTTTTTGTATCTCTTAACAGGCTGCCTAGATCGTGTCTGCAAAGCAGGGCAAAAGAAACAGAGGGTGCCACATGCTGGCAAAACTTGTCTTGAGATTACCCCAGATACAACACTCATATTTCCCCAATATCAAAATTTTATTCACAACCCTCAATGACTGAATAAGGGGGAAAATGCAAAAAGGCTTAAACAAAAACAAAAGAAAAATAAAAAAAGAAAAAAAAAACCCTTTGATCTCTCTGTCTTTCTATCTAATTCTACAAATTCAGGCTTTCTTTCCCTTTGTCAGCATTAATCAAGAGCTCAAAATTTATGGAAACCCCATCTGAAGGAAAAGATGGGCTCTTCAATTCAAATGGGTATCTTCCGCTCTCCGGGACCAGCCTACAATTCAATAAATAAATTCAATTCTCCGCATATGGGGTTTCATTAAATCAAAAAAATAAAAATAAATCATTAACAACAACTAAAAGAGCCAAAAATTGAAATTTTTCATCTGGGTCAACAAAACTATAGGGTTTCATTGAAACCGCAAAAAATAAAAATAAAACAACATTGAGTTCGAATTTAAAAAAAAAAAAAACATAAGGAGAATCAACCTCTGGATCGATGCTTGAAGAAGCAGAGAACCGAGGCTGGAAATCCGTCAAGTCTATGCCAAAATCTAACAAATTTCCAGCATTCGGCAGCAATCAAATGTATGATCCCCACGCCTATTTCCTATCTCTTTCCTCTCTCTCTCTCTCTCTCTCTCTCTTTTTTCCTTTTTCTCCCTCCTGTATTATGAGAAAAATATAAAAATGAAGGATACGGCAATTTCCCTCCTTCAAAAGTATTTATATTTTCTCTCTCCTCGACTTCTGCCAGAAAGGCTCTGCTCAAAATTGGTGCATCTCCCACTCTCCCCTCTTCCGTCCAACGGTCTATTTCTCTACTGTTCTCCGCTGAGAGAAATTTTCACTCTTTATTATGCATCAATTTTAAATTTAAATTTGGCCACTTTCTTTGACTAAATTAAAATTTTTAAGCCGTTGGATCGGTTTTTTTATTGAGGCATATCTATATTTCCCTGGTCCTTCGGGAGTCAACCGAAAGCAGTCCCTGTCCTTCCGCGAAGTCAAACTTTGTTTTCTTGTATTTTGTTAAATGTGAAAGAGAAAAATCTTAAAAATCATCGAACTCAGGCCTAAAATTTATTAGAGTTATTAAAATTTGACAATTATTAAAGCTATTAAAATCTAAAAGGTTTTTGAATTCAATTTATATAATTTATATTTTTGAGTTGTTAAGTTATGTATTATTAATAGTTGAAATAGTTAACATCGTATGTGTTGGTTGGGCTGTGTTGGTTTCTAGCGCCCCTGGTCGGTTGAGGTATGTCCCCGCTCCTTGTTTATCTACTTTACTTACCCTTCTCCCCCGTTGGGAACTTGGTTTGCAAACGTTCCCTCTTTAAACCGTTCTCCCAAAAACTGTTTTGTGGGTCTTTAGGAATTAACCTCTCTATGGGTAGGAATACCGGTAGGGGTAAGGCTACCTATAACTGGATCTCCCCAGACCCGCGAAAGTAGGACCCACACTGGGAGTTGTTGTTGTTGTTGTATGTTACATTACATAGCATATAAGTTATGTAACATATCTCTAGTTATTACAAGTCACACAACATTGTAAGCTTGCATTCGATCAAATTAAAAATGAAAATATAGTAAGCTTGCGATCTGTAGCAGTTCATAAATTAATTGTTTTTAAATTGTGCGTATACATATTTTATGGTTGCAGAATGTACAGTAGTCTGTTTTTGGTTAAATTATATGAGTTGCATGTTTGGCTTATCAAATTTTAAGAACTGTTTTAGTGTATAATTCCATAATGGTATTGTTTTTTTTTTTCCCCTTTTTGGGTATTAATAGCCAGATAATATTGATTTGAATGCACCAAATTTTAGCATTTCAGCTTTCTCTTTATTCATGTAAAAAATCACCAGGATATTTTTTTGAAGTCATTAACATGTGCCTTTTTTGAATAATCTGATTTATGCCTTGAGCTAAAAGCAGACACGAATGCTTGGTCATGGAAAAACATCAATATGAAAACCGAAGCCAAAATTTCTTTTTTTTTTAAACTCTATTTTTGAAAACATTCACATATAAAATACATTCTGATTTGATGTGTGTGTAATTTTATCTTGTGTTTAATTAATATCTTAAATGGAGCACCTATTATGTCTGTGTCGTTTAATTCATATACCATAATCTATTAGCAATCATTGTGTACAATAATAATTATAATGCCATGTAGATGCCTTTTTTTTTAATTTATGGTAAGTGGGTCTAGCCCATCAGACCCTATCTCAGGGTACTTAATAGATCTTAACAGGTCAAAGGGTAAAGGATACCAAATCTTAGATAAGCTGCCCAGAAACTCAACTCCAACCGCAAAGATTTGTGCACAAAGCACAGCACTCCGAGTTGAACTCGGGTGGAAAGTGTGGGGGAAGGAGGTTGAAGTAGAGGTTGATACAGGGCGTGTTCGGTAATAGAGGTTGAAGTAGAGGTTAGTGATTTGTAGTGGTCAAAATGGCATGGACCACTACTTAAAGTGTTTATTAAAGTAGCGAATGAGGTAGTGGTTAGAAGTTTATATAGTGTTTTTTAAAAGCTAATGAAAGTAGTTTTTAAAAACCTCTACCTAGTGGTTGCATTGCAAATTACAAAATTCTTCTTTTGATTTACTAAAAACTTTTATTTATTGTGTCCTTTTTAGTCATTTTATATAAATTTACTACTTCAACAGTTACCTTTACCAAACGTATTTATTTTAAATCGTTAGTTGAACCGCTAACCACTAACCACTAGTGGGTCATAGCTAATCGCTAATAAAACCGCTAACAGCTAGCAAAACAGCTAATCATTACTAAAAAAGCTAATTTTACCGAATACACACACAGTTTGAAAAGAATGACATCAGATTACCACACATCACATAATTCGGTTAGGTGTTGTCACGCTGGGGTGGCACTTAAAATTTGATTTGAAATCGCAAAAAAATCTACCTTGGACTCTCATTTCCATGCCACCATTGCTATGTTGCCTATGCATATGATGACAAGTTTTGCCTGGCTTCGAGTTCAAGGAATGCCAAAATAGGATACACAAGTTTTCAATGGAAACGCTAAAAATTCACTTGGTGCGAAGGCCAACTTTATGCATTTACGAATTAACACCATAGTATAAACTATATGAATAGAAATAGTTTTTAAATCACATAAAACTACTATACTACAGTATGTGATTTTACCTCATTACAATATATACGATCGGTACATCTCTTAGGCGACTTCTTTCATTTTATAGTGTAGGCAGCATACTCTACATTTCGACATTCTATTATCGACAGAAATTATTGAAGATCAATATTTTTAATGTTGATTCTTAATATACATACTTATGCAGTTGGCATGAGTTAGAACGAAACAGGGTCTGGAAAACGTATCTTCTTGTTGGTGGAGGCCCGGTTGGGCCGTTGGGGTGTCTATTAAATTCCTGTTATGTTTGTGTTGTAGGTAGTTCTGTTTTTCTACTTACTTTACAGATTCTGTACAGTAACCATTATTGTGAAACAACATGCATCCTAGAGAAGGGGGTCTGCGGATAAACAATAAAACCAGCCAAGAAACTACAACAGGATACATTTTACGGTTTACACACTGAGAAATTCCTAAATTTCCTTGATATCTGTTACAATTTACATTTGCCACCCGGCACCACAATCAAATTAATGAAGCAAAACCTCCTCTCACCTGTATAATGAACAAGGGACAAAAAATGCAATAGAAGCACAAAATGAATTAGAGTTTCTACGCCTTTGAAGTGCCCCCATGATCCCTTTCCACATGCTCAACAAGAGCCACAGGATCCCTAAACCCTTTGCTGCATTTTGGGCATACATCAACTGTCAATTTCCTGACACCATCTCGGTTATTACTTTTTCCATGGACTTCCTCAACATGCTCAACAAGCGTTGTAACAGATGAAAACCTTGCATTACATTGAGGGCACACTTCAGCTCCACTGATCCCACTGCTTTGCCCCACCTGAAAAGTCTGGTTGAATTCAGTACTCAACTTTGCCATGCCTGCTGTGGCTGCATTAACAAGTCTGGTCCATGCTGAGGATGGTTGAGCAGAGGCCCGATTGGGTCTCGGGTTTTCATTCCTAGTAGTCGTCATAAGGTTTGAGAACTGAAATCCAGCGTCAGGTTTCCGGGGCCCGGGGCATTTGTGATCGGGCCCAAACCGGTGTTTCAAACAATGGTCGACGTTACAATCCCTACATTTGATAGTGTTGGAGAACACAAGGATCTCTCTGCAACCAGCAACTGGGCATTTTCTCTTCTTGGTAGCTTTCTCGTAGTTTGATGGATCACATATTGTGTTAACATGTTTCTCCCAGGTGATGTTAGGGTCTTCCTCAGGAATCAGGCGAACACCTTTAGCGCAAAGTGGACAAACGACCACGGTGACACCTTGATTGTCGCCGTGTGGACATCGGTGCTGTCCATAGCTTCGATGCTGAAGGCAGAATACCTACTAAAACAATACACCTTGTCAAGATAAACGCTTATCAAATTTGAATGAATGAAGAGACATAAAGTTAACATCAGCAAAACTAAACCCGAAGAAACCTAGGGGAACATTGGCGGAAAAATAATGGAAGACTACACACAGAGCCGTAGGATTAAAATGAGTTGAGATCCAAATCCTAGAAAAATGGTCCTTTCAGCTTCAGCTGATGGCTAAGACTAGGCATTGTGAAGGACAATAAGAAATAGACATCTGACCTTAAACTATCAGTATCACAAATACTCATCGCATGTCGTTTTCGATTAGGCTAGTTTTTAGAGGCATCTATCATCCAAAAAAGAAAAAGAAAAAAGGGAAGCAACAGGTGGACAGATGAAACCTGATGAAACACACAGCATCTATGCCACTTAGGCTCTTCATACAAAATGCTCAAGTTGGACATTGAACGCTTTGACATAACCTTGCCATAGACATTTATCAATTAACACTTGCACTTAATTTCAAGCAAAAGAATACAAAGGGTCCAATTCCTGGAGTGCTAGAAACATGTCCCGACCAGAGACCAATGGCCAAGTAAGTACCATAAGATGGTTTCCTAGCACAAACGTATAGAAGAAAACAAGTAAACATCCCCTGTATCCATCACATTGTGCTTTCTCCACAGGAGAATGATTTCATATTGTACACACAAGAAAGAATAGCATTTGCCAATAAGGCGACAGAGTAGAGCAAATGACTGAGACAGGTTATGCTGTCACAAGACTGCAGTTTCTTGTACAAAATATGCTAATATTAAAGGCATTATGACANNATCAGGTCTGCATTTCCAACAATTCAGTATGTGTTCTACCACGGATACAATCTTGGATTTGGATTCAAACACATTACAACTGAAGCCACGATGTGGTGCAGACCCATGGGCTATATACTC
>NCQV01128383.1:7020-19023 GCA_002740545.1 Lophocereus schottii
CAAGCCCTTTGGTGAGTCAAGAATCATGGAAATGGATATGAATGGAAGTGAATGGAGTGGAAAAATGAGGGGACGCAATGAATATGCTAAGTGAATGAGATTAACTTAATAGTTCAAGCTAATAACTTCACTTAGAATTTGTGTAGTTGAAACTGGGATAGGATAGGCTAAACTCAATGTTTGGATACAGATATCACCACCAAACATAAGTTTAGAGTCTTTAACCTTGGATTAAGATACAGAAACACCACTTAATTCAAGATTAAAACCTACTTGATCACCACCTTAATTGACTAGATTCAGGGTAAGCAAGTTGGAATTTCGTTGCACTAAGGCATGAAAGCACCAACCTCTCAAAAGGGTTTTTGATTCAAGGCTAATTGATTTTTGATACAAGGGGCGTACAAGCTCTTTAAATGGAGCTAAGCTAGTAAGCAAGCACACACAAGCACACACCCCACCTTTCCCTTCTAAGGAGGAAATGTATTAAGAACTAAACAAGCTGATTTGTGCTAATCTAAATTACAAGCTTGCTTAAACTATTCTAATACACTCTAAACATAAAGTAAAACAACACTAATACTTATTATACATTACTCTACTCTTAAACTAAGTTTAATACATGCTGAGATTTTGCTGAACTCCCATTGGTTAGCCAAAAAGCAAGAACACCTTCACGGCTGGCCATTCACATGCAACAACACAATTTGCTGCCTTTGCTTCCCATTCGTTGCTCTTTTCAAGAGTAACTCCTTTTGCAGCTAATCATTGCGCTCCTCGAGGGCTATTGACGTGTGCCACTTAGCATTGGGAGGGAGGAAACCCTTTCGAGAAGGAAAGCTAATTGCTGCTGTAAGCTGGAGTGTGCTAGCAGGATGCAGGGTCTTTTTGCAGGCCACATTTTCGAAGGCAAACGTGGTCATAACTTGTGTTTCCACACATGGTTGGAAAGCTTGCGACGTTTTCTAATAGATCCAAGTAGAAATACTCAATTTGGAGTTCACTTTCCTGATGAAAACGTCAAAATGGCCAGACTAGTTTGAACCGGGTCCTAGTCTGCACAGTTTAAAAGATTGACCTGGTTGTTCATCTTCCACTTGACTTAACTTTATTTTATCACTTGGACCACGTATCTAACATTTGGGGACCCAAAAAATGTAAAAATACAAGACTTAAACCAAAATATATTATACGAAATAAACATAACAAAACCGGGTACATTCTAATCCTGCTGGACAGTTTGTATATCTTGGGTTTATAGCTAATTTGATAATTTGAGAGGGCAAATGAAGTCCAAATGGGATGAAACTTTTTTTGTTGCAAATCTGTGTTCTTGGCCTTTAATCCCGATGAAAAATATTGGAGTAAAACCTTAAAGGGTTTGACGTAATTAACCTCTCAAAATCGGGTTTGCTGCTGAAAACGAACCGGACCTGCTGTTTTTAGGTCCTTAAACAAAACAAGGATGAATTATTCGCCCTTTAATCACCAAAATGAAATTACATGGCTTGATTGGTTCTTTAAATCAATGGGCATGGAGGGATCTCCATCACTCATCCTTGGAATAGATTAAGATGTCATCGAAGTACACTACCACAAACTTGCTTATGTACGACCCAAAAACTAGATTGATTAATCTCACGAATGTCTTAGGTGCATTTGAAAGACCAAAGGGCATAACCAACCATTCATAAAGCCCTCCTTTAGTCTTAAAGGCTGTCTTCCATTCATCACCTTCTATAATCCGAATCTAGTAGTAACCACTTCGAAGGTCTGTCTTTGAAAACAACTTGTCGCCATGTAACTCGTCTAGCATGTCTTCAAGTCTGGCTATGGGATACTTGATTGTGATTTTATTAATAGCCCTACTATCCACACACATATGCATTCCTCCACCCTTTTTAGGAACCAAAAGAGCAGGTATAGCACACGGACTCAAGGACTCTCGAACTGAGCACTTGGACATCAATTCTTCAACTTGCCGTTGAATCTCCATGGTTTCTTTAGGATTCATCCTATAAGCTGGCTTATTAGGGGGGACTGAACCAGGAATGAGATCAATGTGGTGTTGGATATCCGTTTTAGGCGGTAAAACTGTGGGTAACTCATGAAGTAACAAATGACAGAAGTTTTGAATGAGTGCTTTAGCTATGTGGTGAGTGGGTAAGGGAGTTTTTGGTTCATCTTGTACACTTAACATCCACTCTTTAAAGGCCTTGAATTCATGTAGGGATGCCATTGGTAAAAGCTTACTAACTGTAAGTAGCAAATCAGAATGGTTTGGCTTGTTTTGAGGCTTCATTTTATGGAGTTTGGATGAGGATGAAGGGGCTAGGGTAATCTTCTTACCATCCTTAGTAAAGGAGTAAGTATTTAAGTAGCCATTATGTATGACCCTACAGTCATACAACCATGGCCTTCCCAAAATCGTATCATAAGCATGCATGGGAATTACATCACACCAAAGCTAATCTTGATAATTCTTTCCAATGAAGAAAGAAACTAGGCACAGTGAGTTTAGTTGGATTCCCTTCCTTCGATTTAACCATTGAATGTTGTAAGGGTGTAGATGAGTTATGGTTTGCAATCCTAGTTTCTCAATCATGTTAGAGAAACCACATTCGCACAGCTTCCTCTATCAATGATCATAGAACAAACCTTTCTTTGAACCATACAACAAGAATGGAATATGTTCTCTCTTTGCTCATCCTTTGCTCCTCTTTGGTTGCTCAAAAATCTCCTGAAAACCAACATTTCACCTTCGTCAGCCTCCTCCACCACCTCCTCTTGAGTTTCCTTAAGATCATCCTCACAATCACCCTCCTTTTCCTCCCCTTCAAACACCTCTTTTACAACTAACCATTCGGCTAAGGTAATCACCTTATAGTTTGGCCAGTCTGAGGCTATATGGCCAAGTCCTTGACATTTAAAGTACCTTCTATTGCTCATGGGAATGGGATTGGGTCTATTTTGAGGGGCTTGGTTCTTTTATGGAGCTGGGGTTCTTTGTAGAGAGGAGGGAATGGATTTGGGGGCTTGAAAATGGGATTAGAACTCCCCTTGTTAAAGGGTTGGTTCCGGGTAAAGGCTTTAGGATTCTGAGGTTTAGGGGGGCGTCTAGCTTTCTTTTGTTGCTCAACCTTGTAAGCAAGCACACAAACTTCACTAAAGGTGGTGTAAGCTTGTAAATAAACCACATTAGCATACATAGAATTAAGACCTCCTAAGTACCTAACAATGGTTTGCTCTTCGGGTTCTTGTAAATCACACTTGATTACAAGTTCCTTAAACTCACATGTGTACTCTTCAGCATTCAGGTTGCCTTAGGTAAGATTATGGAGTTGAGGATAACAATCTTGAATATAAGTTGGGGGAAGAAAACGAGCCTTAGGCTTGGCTTTCCTCTTCTCCGATGTGTTGATCATCGACTTCCTCTCTCTAAGTCGTTTAGCACATAGGTTAGTCCACCATAGTGAAGTTTTTTTTTGAGTCTCAAGGCCACTAACTTGACCTTTTTATGTTTAGGAACATCTTTGTACTCAAAAACACGCTCAACAGTATGCAACCAATCAAAGAATTCCTCAGGATCTAGCTTATGTTCAAACTCTGGGATTTCAACTTTGAGATCATTAGTATTCTCTTGAAACCATGGTTCTTATCTACCCATTCTCAATGGTTCATCTTCAATAGATGAATCAATGTTATGACTAAACACGTGTTCGTGCCTTGTTGGCTCTGATCGCAGATGTTCTTCATGCACTTTTTGCTTTTGCTTCAAAAAGGCACCCTACTATTTTTGTAGATACCCATCCTGAGCCTTAGTTTCTTGTTCATGTTGAGCGTCTTCATGGATTATCTTGATGAGCATCTCATTCTGCCTCATGAGAGCATCAAACTTCTCTTATGAACTTGTGCTAGAACTTATCTTGCGTTCAGATTGTGTTTAAGCTCAAAGAAGGAATGTGTTTAAAATTGAATAGAGAAATGAATCTGGGAAGGTGGAAGGGGCACCAAGCATTGGTGAAACCAAAGCTCTGATATCAAATATGATGAAACTATGAAGGGAAATCAGAAATGCTCAAAGTTGATTCCAAAAGCTAAACTAAACAAGCTGAAATCAAAGTTGAGTTTAAGTGAGATCACAACTGAATGGATGAATAAAGGATAGTCTAAACCCTTGATTAGATATAGAAATAGCACTAAGGCTGACTTTAGGGTCATTACCCTTAATTAGGAGACAGAAACACCACCTAATTAAGTGTTAAGACTTAGTTGATCATCACCTTAATCGACCAAATTAAGGATAAGCAAGTGAAGTATTTAGGGGTAACGAAAGCAAAATGCTCTCAATTTTAATTGTATTCAATATTCAAGTTATGAATTATAAAACGGAACACTAAAGGTCTTATATTCACGGCCCTTAGGCTACAAAAGTAGTAAAGGAGGTTTCCTCCCAAGGAGGGAAAGATGAAAACAAGCTTAGCTAAGCGCTTACGGCTAACCTAGTTTACATGCTTGCTTAACCTAAGCGAATTACAATCAGAATGTAAAGGAAAGCCAGAAAAATGATTAGAATTGATTCTAATACATGTAGTTAAGCTTAATACATCAGTTTAATAAAGGAAAAGAAGAGAAAGCAGCCATAAAGTAGATGTCCTTTTCTGCTAACCAATTCGGTTGCTAGGTGTAAAATCTCTGTTTATTTTCTCATTGGTTGCTCTTCCTAAAACATGTTTGAGCTACCAACGAAGATGTTCCTAGTCTTCTTGATGCATGATTGAAGCAAGCAAGTATTTAGCTAAGGAAACCCTTAGAAGGAGGAAAGGCACGCAGTAGCTTCACCGCGTTCTAGAAATAGTTTTTAGGTCGGTTTTGTGCCCTTATTTCCACAAATCAAAACTGGGCATAATTTTAATTTCAGGCCGTGGGGGGAATCCTTAGGGTGTGTAGAAACCCCTATAAGAAAATCAACGTTAAATCATGTTTAAGTGGGAGATTTCCACTAAAACATTTTACCATTCAGTTTTGGACCCAAACTGATAGGTTGAATAAAATGGCTTGATTTCTTCATCTTGACTGAGCATCATTGACTTTAGATGTGCGGACCTAAAATTTAACATCTTAAGGATTCCAAATGTGTAAAAATATCAAACTTAAGCCATAATGTAGCTTAAGTAATCAAGTGAACAAAATTAGTAACATTTTGGCCATTTATTATGGCTGCATTAGTATAGCGCTTTTCCAGAATAAGAGGCATTGCTTGAACTTCGGAGCTTGCATTGGAGCTTGGTAGACTCGTTGGACCTTCTTTAATGTCTTGGCTTACGAGGACTCCATCAGGAAGCATTCGGATTGTACTCTTTGGAATACATTACTTGTTGCCTTTGAATAACAAGCCCTCTTCGAGTGTGTAGGGGCTTTGCTTATGGCCTTGTCGCTTATAGAGATAGTGCTTGAAATCCTCATCTTCTTGGTAGAACTCAAGGATGAATTGAAAGCCTAGAACACTTGCTTCCATCACATCTAAGAGAGAATGTCACCTTAATAGTACATCAGCCACAACATTAGTGCTCCTCTTCTTATATTTGGCTATAACGGAGAAGCTTAGTAAGAACTTAACCCACTTAGCATGTCTTGGATTGGGCTTGTGTTGGCCATTCAAGTGCTTTAAGGCCTCATGGTCGGAATGAATGACAAATTATTTCACCCTTAAGTAATGAGACCAATGATCAAGAGCTCTCACCAATGCATAGAATTCCTTGTCGTATGTTGAGGAGTTTTTCCTTGAACGATTGAGTTTCTCACTAAAATAGGCAACAGGGCATTGATCTTGTATAAGGACAGCCCCGATACCCACTCCACTTGTATCATAATCAACCTCAAAGAGTATACCAAAGTCGGGAAGGGCTAGCTCCAGGGCCTCACTTAGCTGAGACTTGAGTTTCTCAAAGGGATCATAGGCTGTCTTGATCAACTCAAATGAACCTTTCTTCATGCATTTGGTGATGGGAGCCATGAGGGTGCTAAACCCCTTCATGAATCTCTTATAAAAAGATGCCAACCCATAGAAACTCCTATCTTCGGTGATGGTGGTAGGAGTGGGCCATGACTAGATAGCTTCCACTTGACCTTGGTCCATGGTGATTGCATCCTTAGAAACAACATACCGCCAAAAGGTGACTTGGGGTGAAAAGAACTCATACTTCTCTAACTTGCCAAAGAGCCTTTGACCTCTTAGAACCTTAAATGCTTCTTCCAAGTGACGTAGGTTATCTTCTTGACTCTTTGAATAAACTAGGATATCATCAAAATAGACCACCACAAATCTCACAAGGAAAGGCCTTCAAACTTCATTCATCAATCTCACAAATGTACTAGGAGCATTAGAGAGGCCAAAAGGCATCAATAACCACTCACAAAGTCCTCCCTTGGCCTTGAGTGTCATTTTCCATTTATCACCTTCCCTCATGCGAATTTGGTGATATCCACTCAAATCAATTTTGGAGAAGAGAGAGGAGCCATGGTATGGAATACCTATACTTGATAGTAATGTTGTTTATAGCTCTATCCACACATATGTTTTATGAACCATCCTTCTTGGGCACTAACAAAGTCGGGACCGAGCAAGGACTCATGCTCTCTCTTACATAACCTATAGCCAATAATTCATGAACTTGTCTTTGAAGCTCTCTGGTCTCTTAAGGATTACAACTATAGGCCACTTTGTTTGGAAGTGAGGCACCGGGAATGTGATAAATTTGGTGCTCAATGCCTCAGATTAGTAGGAGGCTGGGGGGTAAATCTTGTAGGAAGACATCTTGATATTGTAAAACGAGGGGGCAGATTATAGGGCGCGAGGGAGTCACTTCTTCACTTTTGTTGCTTTCAAGTATGAGTAAGGCTAAAACTTGCTTACCCTTGCTTAAAGCTCTCTTAGCCTATGTTTTCCTTAACATGAGAAGGTGTCTCTTTTTCTCACTTCCCACTATTGGCTTAATTCATGGACTTGTTGATGTATTCTAACCTCACTAACACTCAAACAAAAAAATGAACAAAACACACTCACACAACCGAAATTATGCAAATCAGTTTGTGAAGTAAATGAAAGAAGAACGATAATCAAGTGATCAAATAAGGGATAATCCTAGGAGCCACCCTCAAATCACACTTGGACAACCTATGCAGATTAATTAAGTTACAGAAATTAATGACGTTTCTAATTGAGTTAAGAGACCTACAACCCACTTGAGTTGTCGTGCTCAATAGGCAAACTAGGATTTCAAAGACAGAGTTTTTCTTACTCAAAGTTCATTCCACTTGTTGTTTGACTAAACTCAAGTATGGCATTTTATAAGGCTCGCCAATACTTTAGGGAACCCGCCTTAGATAGGAAAACACAAAATACAATTTGCTAGATTAATATAGAAAACATAAAAGAAAGTTACTAGATAAAATATGGTGAAAACAATATATAATCAGAAGACCAGGGCTCTTGAGACTTATTCCTATTAGCTTGTGAACTTATTATCTTAAATTTTCACATTAATAAAGGGGGACGGATCTTTGGAATCAGCTGGCTGTGCATTGGCTTGCCAGGGGTGAAGAATCCACTTGCATTTAATGCTTTCAGACTTCCGCACATTCACACCGCAGTAGGGTCAGATTCATTGGGTCATAATCTCATGTTTCTACTCCAAATCCAATGAAACATATTCATACGAAAGCTTCAGAAGTCTATTTTTTAATGGAAAAAGTTTCGTTGTTTTTGTTCCAGCCTTTTGAGAGAAATGGGCCATAGATACCAAATGGTCCAAACTAGAACTGACAATTAATTTTGGAGTAGCCCACTTTAGAGCTTGATTTGACTAGCTAAATGAACTCTAAATGACTTAGAACTTGTTCCATATGAAAGCGAACATCTTGAGCCTAAAGAGAGTGGTCATTGCAACTAATCGTGACTTTACTTTCATTGCTCAAAAGATGCACAATACTAGGATAGCTTCTGTCTTAATTGGGCAGTAAGTGCATGGGATGGTTTGCAACTTCTTGAACCAACATGTGAACTTCCTTGATCTCCTTGGTGCTAGTTGACTCCTTAATACTTGCTTGATGATGTTCTAAAGGGTCTAAGGGATGGTCCCCATCATTCCTCTTTGGTTAATTAGAGTTTGTCCTCAAACTTGATAGCCCTTCATCTTCATGATAGTATGGACTAAGATCATCCATGTTGAAGGTGGCGGAGACTCCATAATCACCAGGAAGGTCCACCTTATAGGCATTTGGACCATTCTTCTCAAGGCCTCAAAAAGACCGTCCAACCTTGGCATTAACTTGGACTTGCGCTTGCTTAGGGATTTTTCCTTCCACAGGTGGATTGAAACCAAGTCCTCGGGCTGAAAAAGAACTTCCTTTATATGCTTGTTAGCTTGGAGCTTGGCCTGTTCACTGAACTTCTCAATCCTTTCCTTAACCTTGGCATGAAGATCTTGAATCTCTTTCGGCCTCTTCTCAACCTCCCAACTAAATTTAGCAAGATTTGGGATAGGAGCAAGATCCAACAGAGTTCTTCGATTGCTACTACACACCACTTAAAAGGGAGAAAGGATTGTGGCCTTACTTGGTGTACGGTTGAAGGTAAATTCAGTATGGCAAAGCAACTCATCCCAACCCTTGATGCTCTTCTTCACTAGGACTGGAAGCAAGGTACCCAAAGGGTGGTTGGTTACCTCGGTTTGGCCATCCATTTATAGGTGACATGTTGTGCTAAACTTAAGATGAGTCCTTAGCTTCCTCCATAATGTAAGCTAAAAGTGACTCGAGCACTTTGTATCCCGATCCGAGATCATGCTTCTTGGGATGCCATGAAGACGCACAATCTCTTTGAAGTAGAGATTAGCAATGTGAGATGCATCATTAGTGGTGTGGCACGTAACAAAGTGAGCTATTTTTAAGAATCTATCCACCACCACTATGATGGAATCTTTGTGCCTTTGAGTTCTTGGCAACCCTATGATGAAATCTAAGTAATATCTTCCCATGGACTTTAGGGAACCGGGAGGTGAGTGTGAAGACCTTGGGGCCGAATGTGGCTCTTAGTAAGTTGGCATGTGGAGCACCTTTTCACATAGAGCTATACATTTTGGACATACAAGGTGAATAGTAATGTTCCTTAAGCATTGAACATGTCTTCTCTATGCCAAAGTGTCCTACTAAGGCTCCTCTATAAAGCTCTTGGATCAAAAGTTCCCTAAGTCCATTCTTAGATACACATAACCGAGTTCCCTTGAAAAGGAAACCATTCTCCATGTGAAACAATCAATGAGCATGGTTAGAACACTTTTCTAAGATCTCCTTGTAATCTTCATCATTCTCATACAGCCCTTTGATGTGCTCAAAACCGAGGACTTTGGACGCCAATGTAGAGAGAAGTAGGTACCTTCTCGAAAGTGCATCCGCCCCTTTGTTCAATTTTTTGGCGTTGTGATGGATCATGAAATGAAAGGATTACAGCTTTTCAACCCACTTTGCATATTGTGGATTGAGCTTATGTTGCCCTTGGATGAATTTAAGAGCCTTATGATCTGAATAAAGAATGAATTCTGCCCACTAAGTAGTGTCTCCATTGCTCCAAAGCTCTCACAGTGGCATAAAACTCCTTATCGTATGTTGAGTACTTTCTCTTTGCATCATTTAGCTTTTCACTAAAGTAAGCTAAGGGTTGGCCTTCTTGGGATAATACCCCCCCTATGCCAACTCCTTAAGCATCACACCCAACTTTAATGACTTTGGAGAAGCTTGGGAGGGTAGGGATAGGTGCACTAGCCAGCTTGCTTTTGATGTCTTCAAAGGTGGCTTGCGCTTTCTCATTTCACTCAAATCTTTTCCACTTGAGGACTTCATTCATGGGAGCAACAATAGAGCTAAAATTATTCATAAACCTCCTATAGAAAGAGGCTTGACCATGAAAGCTTCGAACTGGTCGAATGGAGGTTAAAGTAGGCCACTCTCGGATTGCCTTGATCTTGTATGCTTGGGGCCGAGACTATGCCCCAGGAACATCACTTGAGAAGTAAAGAAGTGGCGCTTCTCAAGGCTGCCATAAAATTTCTTTTATGAAAGAACCCCAAGGACTTGTTAGAGATGGTTAGCATGCATCACTTCATCTTGCCTATATACTAGGATATCATCAAAGTAGACCACTATGAACTTGCCAATGAATGGCTTAAGCAGTTGGTTCATCAAATGTGTCAAAGGGTGCATTACTGAGGCCGAATGGCATCACTAACCATTCATACAAGCCTCCTTTGGTTTTGAAGGCTGTTTTCCATTCATCCTCTTCATAGATTCGAATTTAATAGTAGCCACTCTAAGATCAATCTTAGAGAAGATAGTGGCTCTATGAAGCTCATCAAGAAGGTCCTCCGATCTTAGGATGGAATAGCAGTACTTGATAGTGATCTTGTTGATTGTTCTGCTATCCACACACATCCTCGCTGAGCCATCCTTTTTGGGAACAAGCAAGGCCTGAATGGCATGAAGACTAAGGCTTTCATGAGTTTCTCCACTAGAGTCTTAGAGGCACCGTTTGCGTAAGTCCCACCATCAATGATAAGAGAACAAACTTTCCCGCTCATGGTGCGCTGAGTGCGAATGATATTCTCTCTTAGTTCAAGCTCATTTTGTGAAGCAATGTCATGAAGAACTCTCCTAATGACAAGCGTATCACCTTTATCGAGTCCTTCTTCGACTTCTTCACAAGCCTCATTAAAAAGAAGCCCCTTCTCCTCCTCATCTTTAATATCATCTAGCTCCTCAACGGAAGTTTGATATTCGGCCAAGGTGACCACTTTCTTATTTGGACACTCGGATGCAAAGTGACCGAGGCCTTGACAACGAAAGCACCTCTTTTTATCCATGGGTTTTAGGGGGGTCTTGAGGGTGTTTGAGGTGTTATGGGTGGGGGTTTCAAGTTTGTGTTTATGGGGTTCTCTGGGGCAGAATATGGTGGTTTTTGAAAGGATTAAGGTCGTGGTTTAGGCTTAGAAGCCATGCCCTTGCCTTTGAGTCTCTTTAGCATCTCTACTTTGTGAGCAAGGTTACAAGGGAAGTGTATGGATGAAACTCGACCTCAAGAGCAATTTGCTCATCTAAACAACTCAAATAATGAATCAAGGTTTGTGACTTATCCTCATTCAAGTCACGTTTCAACAGAAGTTGGTCAAAGTCATGGGTATATTCCTCTAAACTCTTAGACCCTTCCTTTAGGTGGTGGAGTTTAAAAAAGTTATCTCGTAGATAGTGAGGGAGAAGTAATTTAGGTTTGAGTTTGGCTTTCATTTTATCCCAAGTCTTGATTTTCCCTTTTCCTTTCTTAACTCTCTCGAAAACAACGTTCGACCACCAAATAGATGCATACTTTCTAAGCTTCAAAGCAACAAGCTTTACCTTCTTACCCTCCGGAATGTCTTCGTATTCAAAGACTCTTTCGACGGTCAGAAGCCAATTAAGGAAGAGGTCCAGATCTAGTTGGCCTTCAAACTCTGGGATGTCCACTTTGAAATCATTGAAACTTCGGTCCTTTGGTCTATGATGCTTCCTTGGATTTCTCACATAATCTTCTTCACTAGAGTCTCCTATTGGGTGGCTTCCTTTGGAGTCATTCGAATCTTCATGCTCGCTTCAACTCCTATAGGTCCTTAGGTTCCTTTGTTTCTCACGTAGAAGTTGACCAAGTTGATACCGCAAATACTTGAATTGAGCCTCAAGCTCGGCCTTCCCCTTTAGGGCTTCTTTAACCACTTGCTTTGGTGTGAGGCTAGAAGACATACTTTGAGAAAAGGTTCTTCGTGGACTAGGTTGGGTCGTGTTTAGGCTAGGGAAACTTCGTCCATAATAGGGTAGCCAAGCTCTGATACCAATTGATGTATTTTAACCCCACTAACACTGAAACCAAAAAATGAACAAAACACACCCACATAATTGAATGTACACACAAATCAGTTT
>NCQV01128412.1:0-17238 GCA_002740545.1 Lophocereus schottii
ACAGATTTGTATACTTGGATTTGTCATTATCAAAACTAAATAACTCAACAAGTTGTATTCCACATTTCGTTTCTCTCACTTGTTTAAAATTTTGTAGCCGTTTGCTCCGGGTGTGTGACACGTTGAGTTATGAGTTTTGACGTGTGGACATTGAGCTATTGAAATGTGATTTTTCATGTGAAGTATGTGTTGCAAGGCTTTAAGCCTGGCTTTTGGTCAGTTTTTAGGTGGAACTCTATCCGTTTCGCTCCAGTATTTGAGACTTTTATTGAGGTGTATTAACATACACGATATTGAGTATAGTGTTGTTTAAAAGCTATTATGGGAATACCAGTTGCATCTTGGTATAACTTTGGGAAAAATCAGTATGAGATGGAATTATTGTAGGGAATCCTGTGATGGTAATTCAGTATCTTGCTGTATGCTACTTCGCACTATGAGGGTGGTATGAGTAAGATTTAGTTGCCCTGTATAGAGAGAGGTTTCTCTTATTACTAAGACCTTGCGCCAGCAATGCTTCCATTACTTCCAGGCATTGATTTACTTCGGTCCTAGTCACCTTGGATTGTTCAGGGGCAATATTCCTTTGCTATTGACACTCACTTGGTCTATAACATCTCTTTATCCAGGCCATTTGTTTAAATGGCTTCAATTGTTATCTAACATATGCCAATAACAGCTTATCATTTGCAAGATTGCTCTTTTATAGTAGTTGCAGTAATTGGCTGCTTGTTTCATCTTCCCAATTTGATTTTATGCAATATTGTTTAATCTCTATATACCTAATATTTCATTTGCTGATAATGATACGCTCGTATAACTTGCTCTGCATTCATAATATATTTATTCTCCCTGCTATTAAATTTAATTCTCACACTTATATTTTATGTCCTCATCAATAAACTTCATCATTCTCCATTCCTTCTCATGGCTGTGCTCAAATTGACTTTATCTGAGCAAAGGCATGTTCCCAATGTTACTTGTCCAATTTATTTATTTATCTATTGTATTTTACTTGTCCAATCTATCCGTCTGCTTATCGCACATTGCTTTTCCCATCCATCTAGCGTACTTAACCTAACAATTGAGGCTAGAAGGTTACCATCTTGCCTTCTTGCTTTTGATAACCCCAAGTGTCATCGAGCCATATTTCCCCTTGGTTGACTATCTATTGGATCGTTTATGATCCATATTTATAAACCCTGATTAATTTGGCATTATGTTTCAACATTCTAATTATTTTATTTCAAACATCTCATGATAATCCCCCTTTTATCAATCTTTTCTAATCTCGTTGTTTATTTCTTTTAGACTTAATGACTCATTTGACTGCCAATTTCCTCATTTTCATTCCTGGCGCTATTCGTTTTATTGTCCAATGTGGAATTAGAGCATACCTTAGACTAATCTAATGAGGGGAGAACAAAGGATGCCTTGAGAACACTAAATGAGGACATTTTGATCAGAGTATAATCTTAAGCAATGTCAGGTCTTATTGGAGCGAGCCAGAAGAAACATTAGGTATAAGAATGGAGTTAATCCGAGCAAGTATTATGAAAGAAATTCAAGGGCATGTTACGGTGAGATGAGGGTGACAAAAGAGTTATGTTGACAAAAGTAGGAGACAATCACAACTTCAGATTAGGAAAAATGTACTTTGGACAAATCATACCTCCTCAAAAACCACATGGGGAAACCCAGAAAGAGATGAAAGCCAAATATCCACATTTATTTGTGATATCAGTGCATATTTTCGCAAAACTCATAAGTTTTGGGGATGAAACGCTTTAAGGGGGGAAGGTTGTAATAAACTGACCCCAACCCATATTTATTTATTTAAATCATATTTATTTATTTAATTAATCATGTTTATTCATTTAATTAATTATGTTTGTTCATTTAATCACTCAAGGTTATCGGTTTAACCAAATCATGTTTATTAAGTCAATTACGCTCAATTTGTATATTTACCGAATTATTTTATGTCATCTAAATTTTTCACTTTCATTTATTGTATTTAAGCATCCCGGTTGGGGGATATTTCGTTTGGGTCCCACTTTGCAATTCAAGTTTCATTCATTGAAAATTCAAGTTTCGTTGATTGATTAAATTTCATGTGAATAATAGTCGGTATCGATAATTATGATTGAGCATTAAATTATTTTCCATAACGCTACAAAATTTTAAGTTTTAGGTATGCCAAAACTAGAGTCTGAATTCATTTAAAATTGTGGCCCAATTTCATTGGGCCCAAATTTTGGCTCGAAAAATATGATGCAATTAAATTAAGTTAATTACTATCTTTTGTGCCTAATTTTAATTAGCAAAAAGCCCCTTTTTTCAAGCTTAAATATTAGCCGAGTATCAAAGATAAACATCCATTCACTCACCACCGAGAAAAGTCTAGCCTTCATCCTCTTACTCTCTCCTCCAACATCACACGCCACCTCCATTGTCCAGCATCCAAGCTTAAAGTGAGAAAAAACTCAAACTTTATCTTGATGCATTTTTGGTTTTATGATTGTTTCAGTTATGATTCATGCTCTTGGGATCAAAGTAGATGTTATGATGCAAATTTTATTGATTTTGGGGATATTAATCATAGTGGGGTTGAGCTTGAAGGATGTTAAGGTTAGGGTTTTGTCATGATCAAGTTAGCTTAAGTTAAGTGAGGGATATCTATTGTTTTGTATATGATTTTGCAATCTTTAGTCTTATTGATGATTATGATGATGTTTGTGGTAATTTGGAATGATTTCAAGTGAGGATTTATGGAAAAAAAAAGAGGAGGAAGTAAAAACAGTGAGGGCTGAAAATGGCAGAAAACATGGGTAACTTTGACATTAAATTGGAAATGATCGGCCTACTGAAAAATTATCATTTTTGGTGGGCATGTTAGCTTTTAAATTCCTTTTGAATCACCTTAATCCGAGTTCTATGGACATGGTTGTTTTACAAGAACTATGTAGGTTAGACCAAAACTGACACACTTATATTCTAACCCCATTTTAGGAACCCTGCTGTGTGAATCATATTCTGTATTACAAATGAAAATTTTTTGGGATTCCTAATCTTTCCATATGGGGGCTTTAGGTCTCCATTTGAGGTATGGGGTGAATGTTATGAATTTTTGAAGTGAGTTGACATGTTCGGTGTAAATTGGGTTGTTATTGCAATTTCTGTGCTGCATATACTTGGAGAAAAATTTTAAAAATTTTACTGCAGATCGCCAATATTATTTTCAAATTTCCTATAATATTTCATGAATTGTGGTTGAGTATTTGGAGTTTGGCGATTTTTGAAAGCATTTTAAGTAATTTTGTAAAGAGCAATAATAAAGATTGAGTGAGATTGATCACATACTCATTTTGTGTATTTTGGGCCAAGTAAGGTCATTTAACGTCGAAATGAATATTCATGGACTTTCATGGAGCTTTTAGCTTGATCAATGACAAAGAAGAAGACAAGTATACAATTTGGGAGCTTAATTATGAGTTTTGAGTCACTTATGGATATTACAAAGAAAATACCAAGTTTAATGAGTTAAATAGCTTCTATAGTTTTCAATAATCTATTTAGGGTAAAAAACTATATTGATTGGATTTGTGAATGAAATATGGGAACGGGGGAGAATTGTTTTACTCGGAAGCCATACTTATCAAACCAAGTTATTGTAATTTATGCTGTTTTGAACCAAGATATATCTCTCTTTGCCTCAAATCTTTATTGCTTACTCAATTTAGAATGTATCAAATGCATTTGTCAAGCCAATCTAGTGTACTCGCTGTTATCTTGAATCAAGCTATACATCAGTGACCCTTAAACCCGTATCAGCAACCTATTTCAGAAATGGCCAAAACCACTCCTCCACATGTCACCATCAAGGCCTTTTGCTTTGTAATCTCATTTATCTCATTGTAGTCTATTTTACTTTCATTTACTTTATATCGGATTTAATTACTTTCATTAATTTAGTTTTGAAGCTATATTGAAATACCCAAGTTTTGCATACCATTTAATTATTCAATTTCTATTACACATACTTTTACTTACTCAGTTGTGTGGGTAAGGATCATTTACTGACTGCCCATACCTATAATAACATTTATGAAATAGAGCCGATGCCTAATTATCGTTCCCCATTATGTATAAGTGTTATCAAGTTAGACTATATTTATCAAGTCATATAACATTTATGAAACAGATGACATTTTTTAAAGACTCAAGGGACATCCATTGCTTGTATCTTTAGAAAGCAGCACATGCTTATCAAGTTATAACTCTTAATGAGTTTATCAATAAATCAGTTTATACAGCAATTTGCCGTTTAACTTATGAACTAGTCAGTTATTATCTATAGGGCATCATCCCATCATTTACCCATACGTCTTCAGGCCAACTCTTGATCAGATTGGTTGGTATACAACGATGTATAGATCATATCATTGCAAGGGGTTCACATCCAGATAATAATGAGCAATTTAGTTTCATATTACTTTCATTATCACGTTATTGCGAACTAAATGAATTGCAAAGGTTGGTACCCATCAGCAGTGTTTCTATGCTCATTTTACAATACAGGAATGCATGTACTGAGTTTTAACTCATATTTTCGAATTGTTTTTATGTTTTCCAATTTAGGTAATGAAGTATCACATGTTTTCCCATTTGGCAAGTCCTTTTGGAAGTCATTAGATGCTCATATTAGATTCATCATAGCATGAATGTTGGGAACAACCTTAGGGTCAAGTTGGGTCTATATTCAATGCACTTGTGTAGTGTGGAGTGCGAGTTATTACATGGCATGATTAAGTCGATTGTATTGAAGCCGAAATATTATGGACTTTGGTCTTGGAGTGTTTCAGTTTAATAGATATTGTGATTTGAACATGAGTTGCAAAATTAAATGGTTTTAGTGAGCCTCGTTCTTATCAGGATCGCGGCAGCGCCTTCTATCATTAAGTCCTCTATTGCAGTTTTTCATAAATCATGTCATTAGCATTTTGGGGGCGTTATAGATTTGGTATCAGAGGTAAGGTTTTAAGGGCCACTGTGAGCTATCAAGTGTTTATGAGTTAGCTATTCAGGTGTGTATGAGTTATGTTGGACCAGTTAAATGAATTATTGACTATAAGTTCATATGTATGGGTATATATGGAGGAATCATTTCCATTTGGGCGACTCAATCATTTGGTAATATCCTGAGATTCGAGCATTAGCACAGTGGAGTATAAAACCATTTGGATGACATGTTGGTGAGGCATGCTCCCATTTATCCCGGAGTTGTATTGTATATTTCATTTCTCTCATTTGTTTAAATTTTTACAGCCGTTTGCTCCAGGTGTGTGACCCGTTGAGTTATGAACTCCGACGTGTGGCCGTTGAGCTATTGAAGTGTGATTTTTAACGTAAAATATGCGTTGCAAGGCTTTAAGCCTGGGTTTTAGTCAGTTTTTAGGTGGAACTCTACCTGTTTCGCCCCAAAATTTGAGAGTTTCATTGAGGTGTATTAACAAACGCAACATCAAGTACAGTGATGTTTAAAACCGATTACGGGCATGCCATTTGCAACTTAGTGTAACTTTGGGTTAAATCAGTATGAGATGGACTTACTGTAGGGAATCCTGTGACGGTAATTCAGTATCTTGCGGTGTGCTACTTGGCACTATAAGGGTGGTGTGAGTAAGATTTAGTTGCCATGCATAGAGAAAGGTTGCTCTCGTTACTAAGACCTTACACCAGCAATGCTCCCATTACTTCCCGTCATTGATTTACTTCGGCCCTAGTCACCTTATATTGTTCAGGGGCATTATTCCTTTGCTATTGGCACTCACTTGGTCTATGGCATCTCTTTATCCAGGCCATTTGTTTAAATGGCTTCAATTGTTATCTAACACATGCTAATGGCAGCTTATCGTTTGTAACAATGCTCTTTTATAGCAGTTCCTGTAATTGGCTACTTGTTTTATCTTTCCAATTTGATTTTGTCTAATATTGTTTAATCTCCCTATACCCAATATTTCATTTGTTCATAATGATACGCTCATAAAACTTGCTCTGAAGTCATAATATACTTATTCTCATTGCTGTTAAATTCAATTCTCACACTTATATTTTACGTCCTTATCAATAAACTTCAGCATTCTCCATTCCATCTTATTGCTGCGCTCAAATTGACTTTACCTAAGCAAAGGCACGTCCCAATATAACTTGCTTAAGTTATTTATATACCTATTGTATTTTACTTATCCAATGTATCTATCTACTTATCGCACATTGCCTTTCTTATCTATTTAGTCCACTTAACCTAACAATCAAGGCTAGAAAGTTACCATCTTGTCATCTTGCTTTTGCTAAACTCAAGTGTCATCGTGCCATCTTTCCCCTTTGTTGACTATCCATCGGATCCTTTATGATCCATATTTATAAACCATGATCCATTTGGCATTATATTTCAACATTTTGGTTATTTTATTTCAAGCACCTCATGATAATCCCTCTTTTATCAATCTTTTCTAATCTCGTCGTTTATTTCTTTTAGACTTAATGACTCGCTTGACCACCAATTTCATCATTTTCATTCCTTGCAATATTCATTTTATTGTCCAATGTGTAATTGGAGCAGACCTTAGACTAGTCTGATGAGGGGAGAAAGGATGATGCCTTGAGAACACAAAATGAGGACATTTTGATCAAATTATAATCTTAAGCAATGTCGGGTTTTATTGGAGCGAGCCAGAAGAAGCATTGGGTATAAGAATAGAGTTAATCCGAGCAAGTATTACGAAAGAAATTCAAGGCCATGTTAAGGTGAGGCAAGGCCGACAAAAGAGTTATGTTAATAAAAGTAGGAGACAATCACAGCTTCATATGAGGCATAATATATTTTGGATAAATCATACCTCTTCAAAAACCACTTGGGGAAACCCAGAAGGAGATGAACGCCAAATATCCATATTTATTTGTGATATCAGTACATATTTTCACAAAACTCATAAGTTTCGAGGACAAAACTCTTTAAGGGGGAAAGGTTATAATAACCCGGCCCTAGCCCATATTTATTTATTTAAATCATATCTATTTATTTAATTAATTATGTTTACTCATTTAATTAATTATGTTTATTGATTTAATCACTCATGGTTATTGGTTTAACCAAATCATGTTAACTAATTCAATTACGCTTAATTTATGTATTTACCGAATTACCTTATGTCATCTAAATTTTTCGCTTTCATCTATTGTATTTAAGCATCCCGATTGGGGGATATTTCTTTTGGATCCCACTTTGCAATTCATGTTTCATTGATTGGAAGTTCAAGTTTCGTTGATTGATCAAATTTCAGGTGGATAATAGTAGGTTTCGATAATTATGATTGAGCATTAAATTATTTTCCGTAACGTCACAAAATATTAAGTTTTAACTACGCAAAAACATGGGTCTGAATTCATTTATTTTGACACAATTTGTTGGGCCCAAATTATGGCCCAATTCCAGGGCTCAAATTTTGACCCGAAAATTTTGACGTAATTAAATTAAGTTAATTGCCATCATTTGTGCTTAATTTTAATTAGTAAAAAGCCCCCTTTTTCAAGCTTAAAATACTAGCCAAGTATCAAAGACAAACATCCAAGTCACTCACCACCAAGAAACGTCAAGCCTTCATCTTCTTACTCTCTCCTCCAACAACACACACCACCTCCATCCTCTAGCATCCAAACTTAAAGTGAGTAAAAACTCTAACTTTATCATGATGTATTTTTGGTTTTATGATTATTTCAGTTATGATTGATGCTCTTGAGATCAAAGTAGATGTTATCATGTAAATTTTACTGATTTTGGGGATATTGATCATGGTGGGATTGAGCTTGAAGCATGTTAAGGTTAGGATTTTGTCATGATCAAGTTAGCTTAAGTCAAGTGATGGATTTGTATTGTTTTGTGTGTGATTTTGTAATATTTAGTCTTATTGTTGATTATGATGATATTTTTGGTGATTTGGAATGATTTCGAGTGAGAATTTATGGTAAAAAAAAGAGGACGAGGCAAAAACAGTGAGGGCTGAAAATGGCAGAAAATAGGAGTGACTTTGAGATTAAACTAGTAATGATCGGCCTACTAAAAAATTATCATTTTTGATGGGTGTGTTTGCTTCCAAATTCCTTTTCAATCACCTTAATCCAAGTTCTATGGATAAAGTTATGGTTGTTTTACGAGAACTACGCAGTTTAGACCAAAACTGACACACTTGTGTTCTAACCCCATTTTAGGAATCCTATTGTGGGAATCATATTTTCTGTTATCAATGAAAGTTTTTTGGGACTTCTTAATCTTTCCATATTAGGGCTTTGGGTCTCTATTTGAGGTCAGGGGTGAAAGTTATCAAATTTTGAAAGTAACTGACATGTTTGGTGTAAATTGGGCTGTTATTGCAATTTATATGTGTTGTATACTTGGAGGAAAATTCTAAAAGTTCTACTGTAGATCGTCCATATTATTTTCAAATTTCCTATAATATTCCATGAATTGGGGTTGAGTATTTTGAGTTTGGTGATTTTTGGAAGCATTTAGAGTAATTCTGTAAAGAGCAATAATAAAGATTGAGTGAGATTGATCACAAACTAATTTGTTGTATTTTGGACCAAGTAAGGTCATTTAAGGGGGAAATGAATATTCGTGGACTCTTCTGGAGCTTTTAGCTTAATTAATGAGAAAGAAGAAGACAAGTATACAATTTGAGAGCTTAATTATGAGTTTTGAGTCACTTATGGATATTACAAAGAAAATACCAAGTTTAATGAGTTTAATAGCTTCTATGGTTTTCAATAATCCATTTGCGGTGAAAAACTATATTGAATGGGCTTGTGATGAAATATGGAAACTGGGGAGAAGTTTTGACTCGAAAACCATACATATAAGACCAAGTTATTGCAGTCTATGCTGTTTTAAACCAAGATATATCTCTCTTGGCCTCAAACCTTTATTACTTACTCAATTTAGAATGTATCAAATGTATTTATCAAGCCAATTTAGTGTTCTCGCGGTTATCTTGAACCAAGCTATACATTAGCAAGGCTTAAATCTGTATCAACAACCTATTTCAGAAATGGCCAAAACCACTCTCCCGTTTGTCACCATCAAGGACTTTTCCTTTATCATCACATTTTTTTCATTGTAGTCTATTTTACTTTCATTTACTTTATATCAGATTTAATTACTTTCATTAATTTAGTTTTGAAGTTATATTGAAATACCCAAGTTACGTATACCATTTAATTACTCAATTTCTATTACACATACTTTTACTTACTCAATTATGTGAGTAAGGATCATTTACTAACTACACATATCTACAATGACATTTATGAAATAGAGCCGAGGCCTAGTTGTCGTTCCCCATTATGCATAAGTGTTATCAAGTCAGAACCTATATATCAAGTCAGATGACATTTTTGGAACAAATGACATTTATCAAGTCAGATGACATTTTTTAAAGACTCAGGGCATGTCCATTGCCTGTATCTTCAGAAAGCAGAATATGTTTATCAAGTTATAACTCTTAATGAGTTTATCAATAAATCATTTCATACAACGATTTGCCATTTAACTTGTGAACCTGTCAGTTATCATCGATAGGGCATCAGCCCATCATTTATCCGCGCAGCTTCAGGCCAACTCTTAATCGGATTGGCAGGTGTACACCTATGTATAGATCATATCATTACAAGGGGTTCACATCCAGATAATAATGAGTAAATCAGTTTCATATTATTTTCATTTTCATGTTATTGTGAACAAAATGAATTGCAAAGGTAGGTACCCATTAAAAGTGTTTCTATGCTCATTTTACAATACAGGAATGCATGTACTGATTTTTAGCTCAGATTTTCAAATTGTTTCCATGTTTTTCATTTCAGGCAATGAAGTATCACATGTTTCCCCATTTAGCAAGCCCTTTTGGAAGTCATTAGATGCTCACAGTGGATTCAACATAGCAGAATGTTGGGATCAACCTCAGGGTCAAGTTGGGTCTATGTTCAATATACTTGTGTAGTGTGGAGTGCGAGGTACCACATGGTATGATTAAATTGATTGTATTGAAGTTGAACTATTATGGACTATAGTCTTGGAGTGTTTCAGTTTAATAGATATTGTGATTTGAACATGAGTTGCAAGATCAAATGGTTTTAATGAGCCTTGTCCTTATCAGGACGGCGGCACCCCCTTCTATCATTAAGTCTTCCGCTGTAGTTTTCCATAAATCATGTCATTAGTATTTTGGGGACGTTGCAGATTTGGTATCAGAGCTATCAAGTGTTTATGAGCTAGCTATCAACGTGTGTATAAGTTATGTTTGACTAGTTAAATGAATTATTAATTACAAGTTCATATGTATGGGCATATGTGGAGGAATCATTTCCATTTTGGCGACTCAATCATTTGGTAATATCCTGAGATTCGAGCATTAGCACAGTGAAGCGTGGAATCATTTGGGTGACCTGTTGGTGTGGCATGCTTCCATTTGTCCGGGAGTTGTATTGTACATTTCGTTTCTCTCACTTGCTTAAAATTTTGCAGTCGTTCACTCCGGGTGTGTGGCCCACTGAGTTATGAGCTCCGGCATGTGGCTGTTGAGCTATTAAAGTATGATTTTTCATGTGAAGTACGTGTTGCAAGGCTTTAAGCCTGGGTTTTAGTCAGTTCTTAGGTGGAACTCTGTCCATTTCGCTCCAGAATTTGAGAGTTTCATTGAGGTGTATTAACATACACGATATTGAGTATAGTGATGTTTAAAACCTATTATAGGAATGCCATTTGCATCTTGGTATAACTTTGCGGTGAATCAGTATGAGATGGAATTACTGTAGGGAATCCTGTGATGGCAATTCAGCATCTTGCGGTATACTACTTCGCACTATAAGGGTGGTATGAGTAAGATTTAGTTGCAATGCATAGAAAGAGGTTGCTTTTGTCACTAGGACCTTGCACCAGCAATGCTCCCATTACTTCCAGTCATTGATTTACTTCGGCCCTAGTCACCTTGGATTATTCAGGGGCAATATTCCTTTGCTATTGACATTCACTTGGTCTATAACATCTCTTCATCTAGGTCGTTTGTTTAAATGGCTTCAATTGTTATCTAACACATGCCAATGACAGCTTATCGTTTGCAAGAATGCTCTTTTATAGTAATTCCTATAATTGGCTGCTTGCTTCATTTTTCCAATTTGCCTTTATCCAATATTGTTTAATCTCCCTTCACCTGACATTTCATTTGTCTATAATGATGTGCTCGTATAACTTGCTTTGAATTCATAATATATTTATTCTCCTGACTGTTAATTTCAATTCTGACACTTATATTTTACATCCTCATCAATAAATTTTAGCATTCTCCATTCTATCTTATTGGTGCGCTCAAATTGACTTTATCTGAGCCAAGGCACGTTCCCAATGTAACTTGTTCAATCTATTTATATATCTATTGTATTTTACTTATCCAATCTATCCGTCTACTTATCGCACATTGCTTTTCCCATCTATCTAGTCCACTTAACCAAACAATTGAGGCTATAAAGTTAACATCTTGCTATCTTGCTTTTGCTAAATCTGAGTGTCATCGAGCCATCTTTCCCCTTAGTTGACTATCTACTAGATCCTTTATGGTCCATATTTATGAACCATGATTCATTTGGCATTATATTTCAACATTTTGGTTATCTTATTTCAACCATCTTATGATAATCCCCCTTTTATCTATCTTTTCCAATCTCATTGTTTATTTCTTTTAGACTTAATGACTCACTTGACTACCAATTTCCTCAGTTTGACTGCTGGTGATATTCATTTTATTGTCCAATGTAGAATTGAAGTAGACCTTAGACTAGTTCGATAAGGGTAGAACAGATGATGCCTTGAGAACACTAAATGTGGACATTTTGATCAGAGTATAATCTTAAGCAATGTTGGGTCTTATTCGAGTAAGGCAGAAGAAGCATTAGGTATAAGAATAGAGTTAATCCGAGTAAGTATTATGAAAGAAATTCGAGGCCATGTTTAGGTGAGACAAGGCCGACAAAAGAATTATGTTGACAAAAGTAGGAGACAATCACAGCTTCAAATGAGGCAAAAAGTACTTTGGACAAATCATACTTCCTCAAAAACCACTTGTGGAAACCCAGAAAGAGATAAAAGCTAAATATCCACATTTATTTGTGAGATCAGTGCATATTTTCACAAAACGCATAAGTTTGAAGGACGAAACTCTTTAAAGGGGGAAGGATGTAAGAAACCGACCCTAGCCCATATTTGTTTGCTTAAATCATATTTATTTATTTAGTTAATCATGTTTATTAATTCAATTATGCTCAATCTATATATTTCCCGAATTATCTTATGTCATCTAAATTTTTCGCTTTCATCTATTGCATTTAAGCATCCCGATTGGGGGATATTTTATTTGGGTCCTACTTTGCAATTCAAGTTTCATTGATTGAAAATTCAAGTTTCGTTGATTAATCAAATTTCAGATGAATAATAGTAAGTCTCAATAATTATGATTGAGCGTTAAATTATTTTTCATAACGTCACAAAATTTTAAGTTTTATCTGCGCAAAAAACTTGGGGCCGAATTCATTTATTTTGGCCCAATTCCATTTGGCTCAAATTTTGGCATGAAAAGTTTGGTGCAATTAAATTAAGTTAATTCCTATCATTTGTGTCTAATTTTAATTAGGAAAATGCCCATTTTCCGAGCTTAAATATTAGCCAAGTATCAAAGATAAACATCCAAGTCATTTACTGCCAAGAAAAGTTTGGCCTTCATCTTCTTCCTCTCTCTTGCAACATTAAACACCACCTCCATCCTCTAGCATCCAAGCTTAAAGGGAGTAAAAACACTAACTTTATCTTAATGTATTTTTGGTTTTATGATTGTTTTAGTTATGATTCATGCTCTTGACAACAAAGCAGATGTTGTGATGTAAATTTTATTAATTTTGGGAATATTAATCATGGTGGGGTTAAGAGTGAAGCATGTTAAGGTTAGGGTTTTGTCATGATCAAGTTAGCTTAAGTCAAGTGAGGGATTTGTTTGTTTTGTATATGATTTCATAATCTTTAATCTTATTGATGATTATGATGATGTTTTTGGTGATTTGGAATGATTTCAAGTGAGGATTTATGTGGAAAAAAAAAGAGGAGAAAGAAAAAACAGTGAGAGTTGAAAATGGCAGAAAATAGGAGTGATTTTGAGTTTAAACTGGCAATCATCGGCCTACTAAAAAATTATCATTTTTGGTGAGTGTGTTAGCTTTCAAATTTCTTTTGAATCACCTTAATCTGAGTTCTATGGACAAAGTTATGGTCATTTTACACGAACTGCGAAGGTTAGAGCAAAATTGACACACTTGTGTGTCGAACTCCATTTTAGGAACCCTATTGTGGGAATCATATTTTGTGCTATAAATGAAAGTTTTTTGGGACTTCTTAATCTTTCCATATTTGGGCTTTACCTTTCCATTTGTGGTGAAAGTTATGAATTCTTAAAGTGAACTAACATGCTTTAGTGTAAATTGGACTGCTATTGCAATTTCTATGCAGCGTATACTTGGAGGAAAATTTAGAAAATTTTACTGTAGATAGTCCATGTTATTTTCAAATTTCGTATAAGATTTCATAAATTGTGGTTGAGTATTTGGAGTTGAGTTATTTTTGGAAGCATTTTGAGTAATTGTGTAAAGAGCAATAATAAAGATTCAGTGAGATTGATCACGCAGTTATTTTGTGTATTTTGGGCCAAGTAAGGCCATTTTCTGGGGAAATGAATATTCATAGACTTTTATAGAGCTTTTGGCTTGATTAATGAGAAAGAAGAAGGCAAGTATACAATTTGGGAGCTTAATTATGAGTTTTGAATCACTTGTGGATATTACAAAGAAAATACCAAGTTCAATGAGTTTAATAGCTTCTACGGTTTTCTACAATGTATTTGAGATGAAAAACTGTATTGAATGGACTTGTGAATGAAATATGGGAACTGGGGGAATTTTTTACTCAAAAACCATACTTACCAGACGAAGTTATTGTAGTTTATGCTGTTTTGAACCAAGATATATCTCTCTTGGCCTCAAACCTCTATTACTTACTCAATTTAGAATATATCAAATGTATTTATCAAGCCAATCTAGTGTACTTACTGTTATCTTAAACCAAGCTATACATCAGCGAGCCTTAAACCCATATCAGCAACCTATTTTGGAAAAGACCAAAACCACTCTCCCCTTTGCCACCATCAGGGCTTTTTCCTTTATAATCTGATTTATCTCATTATAGTCTATTTTACTTTTATTTACTTTGTATCAGATTTAATTGCTTTCATTAATTTAGTTTTAAAGTTATATTGAAATACCTAAGTTATGTATATCATTTAATTACTCAATTTCTATTACATATACTTTTACTTACTTAATCATGTGAGTAAGGATCATTTACTGACTACACATACCTACAATGACATTTATGAAACAGAGCCAAGGCCTAGTTATCGTTTGCCGTTATGTATAAGCGTTATCAAGTAAGAAAATATTTATCAAGTCAGATGACATTTATCAAATAGATGACATTCATCAAGTCAAATGACATTTTTTAAAGACTCAAGGTACGTCTATTGCCTGTACGTTCAGAAAGCTGAACATATTTATCAAGTTACAACTTTTAATGAGTTTTTCAATAAATCAGTTTATACAGCGATTTGACATTTAACTTGTGACCCAGTCAATTATCATCCATAGGGCGTCAGCCCATCATTTACCCGTACGACTTCAGGCTAACTCTTGATCGGATTGGCAGGTGCACACCTATGTATAGATCATATCAGTGCAATGTGTTCACATCCATATAATAATGAGCGATTTAGTTTCATATTACTTTCATTTTTATTGTTATTGCGAACTAAATGAATTGCAAAGGTGGGAACCCATCAACAGTATTTTTACTCTCATTTGACAATATAAGAATGCATGTACTGAGTTTTAGCTCATATTTTCGAATTGTTTTCATGTTTTTCATTTTAGGTAATGAAGTACTGCATGTTTTCCCATTTAGCAAGCCCTTTTCGAAGTCATCAGACGCTCACAGTGGATTCAGCATAGCATGAACAACCTCAGGGTCAAGTTGGGTCTATATTTAATATACTTTTGTAGTGTGGAGTGGGAGTTAGCATATGTTATGATTAAGTCGATTGTATTGTGGTTGAACTACTATGGACTTTGGCCTTGGAGTGTTTCAGTTTAATAGATATTGTGATTTGAACATGAGCTGCAGGATTAAATGGTTTTGGTGAGCTTTGTCCTCATTAGGACGGCAACAACGCCCTCTATCATTAAGTTTTCTGCTACAGTCCTTTGTAAATCATGTCATTAAATTTTGGGGGTGTTACATGAACGAAAGACATCGCGACCGCCAAATCGAAGGCTCCCTTAGTTAGCCTCATTATGGCCAAATCGAAGAGGTCGCCACGGCTGAATGAAAGATATCATCGTAGCCGAAACGAAGGCTGTCCGACTTAGAGAGTCACTGCGATAGGTGGAAGACATCACCTTCGCTGGATTAAAGGCTCTCTGATTGGGCCTCATCATGGCTGAATCGAACAAGATACTACAACCAAAAGGAAGACATCGCCACATCCAAATCAAAGGCCCTCTGAGATGGCTTCATCTTGGTCGAGTCAAAAGGTGGTTGTGGCCAAATAGAAGACATCGTTGTGGCCAAATTAAAGGCTATTTGACTTGGCCTCATCATGGCGGAATAAGAGAGGACACCGTGGTTGAGTGGAGGACATTGCCACGGTCGAGTTGAAGACTCTCTAAGCTGGGCTCGTCATGGCTGAAATAAAATAGTTGACGCGACCGAATCGAGGGCTCTCTGATTTGGCCTCATCATAGTCAACTCAGAGAGGTCGTCGTGGCCGAGTGGAAGAGATCATTGTGGCTAAATCAAAATCTCTCCAACTCGGCCATATCGTGGCTGAATCAGAGAGTTTGCCACGGTCGAATAGAAGCCGTCTCCTCGGTCGAATCGAAGGCTCTCTGGCTTGGCCTCATCATGGCCTAATCGAAGAGGTTATCGTAATTGAGTGAAAGACATCATCACTTCGAACCAAAGGCTCTCCGACTTGGTCTCGTTATGTCTAAATCCATGCAGTCGTCGGGGTCAAACGAAAGACATCACCATGGCCGAATTGAAGTCTCTTCGACTTGGCCTCCTCAAGGCCGAATCTGAGATGTCGTCATGCCTGAATGGAAGATATCTCCATAAATGAATCGACCGCTCTCCGACTTGGCCTCATCATGGGTGAATCGAAGGTTCTCTGACTTGAGCTCATCATGGCCGAATGGGAGATGACATAACCGTGGCCCAATTGAAGTCTCTTTAACTAGTCCTCATTATGACTGAATCGAAGGTTCTCCGACTTGGACTAATCATGGCCGAATCAGAGAAGTCGTCGCGACTGAATAGAACATGTCGTCGCAGCCGAATGAAAGACTCCTCGACGGGGCCTCGTCATGGTTGAATCAAACAGGTTGCGTGGCTGAATGGAAGACATTGCCGCAGCCGAATCGAAGGTTGACTACTTGGTCCTTGATGAATCGGAGAGGTCACTATGGCCGAATGTAAGAGACCACTACGGCTGAATCGAAGGCTCACCAACTGGGCCTCATCATGGCTGAGTCAGAGTGACCACCGCGAACGAGTAGAAGACATCATCTCACCCGAATCAAAGACACTCCGACTAGGCCTCATCATGGCCGAATGGAAGCGGTGCTGCGACCAACTGGAACATGTCACCACAGCCGAATCGAAGGCTCTCCGATTTGGTCTCATCATGGCCAAATTAAAGAGGTCACTGTGGCCGAGTGGCAGAGATCACTGTGGCTGAATCAAAGTCTCTCCGACTTGGCCTCATCGTGGCCGAATTAGAGAGGTCGCCACGGTCAAATAGAAGATATATCGAAGGCTGTCTGGTTGGGCCTCGTCATGGCCTACACGAAGAGGTGATCGTAGCCAAGTGAAAGACATCATCACGGTCGAACCAAAGACTCTCCGACTTGGTCATGTTATGGATAAATCGGTGTTGTCGTCGGGGATGAATGAAAAACATTACCACGGACAAATTGAAGTCTCTCCGACTTGGCCTCCTCATGGCCGAATTAGAGAGGTTGCTATGGATGAATGAA
>NCQV01128449.1:812-11991 GCA_002740545.1 Lophocereus schottii
GCAAGCCCACCTGAATGTGTACCACAAAAGAGCCACTGAGAACAAACAATATCATCACTTGCTGTCAAAGTAGCTTGTTAATTGGTTATAAACCATTACAACTTTCATTTCTTTTTAACCACCGGCAGACAAGTGACTCCCTAACATTGTATACCTAGCATCAGCCATTGTGTATATATACGTATGTCATTCACACATGAAGGAGCAGCATATATAATACATTCCACTGCAACCAATTTGGATTTGAGGGGGTCCTCATGTCCTTGCCTTGTGTTTCCTAACCTGACATCTTGCTTACTATGGTGCACTCTGAGTACGACACATGTAGACAAGTCCACCCCTAACTGGTACTTATAACAAGGGGTTCCTCACTCATTGATAGTCTGTGTACCTACGATGCCCATCATGTGTAGCACGTAATACTCACGTAAGTTTTGTACTTACAAACGCAACTATTCTCACATACTTGTGCATCCTTGATGTAAGCATTGTACTTGTCTATCTCAATGAACGTCTCCACAACCACTAGGCTTCTCTCCATATCCCAAGCTTTAATAACTGAAATTATCTATAAAATTGAACATTACATGCATCAAACTGGGTCCAGATACCATTGGTGTGAAACACCCATGTGTGTGAAAATGACTCCACTTCACTGTCCTTTATATTACGAATCACAACCCTCGCATCATATTTCATGCCTTTGTAGAAATTCACCCAACTACTCAGCCTTGGTACCCTCTTCTCATCTGCGAAGGCATATATACTGCTATATAACACCTATATTGTACGACAAATATTATCAGATTCAAAATATAACTCATATCATGCAGATGTATAACATCAAATCTTTCCCACATGTTCATATCATACCTGCAACATCGTCTAGAACCCTTTTATTTGCAAGTTCTTCGTTGTTCGCATCTTGTCCTTGCTTTCCTCTATAGCCTCCAACAAAAACTCCCACATTACCTCTAATCTATTATAGTTCCCCACCTCGTTTACATCCTCCAGCACAGAAATCAACTCCTATGCCACACCTTGGGCACACCGAGGGAAAAACAACCCACTCACAACCGACAAGGTGTATAATTTCCTGAACAAGCCAACCATCTCTACTCTATCATGCATCCTACACAATTTAAGTAAGACTTACACATAGTTCTTGTAGATGCGCATGTCCTTGTGTTCTATCCTTCACCATTTCCCCTCTTGAGACACACAATCTTCCATTACTTCCTTCAATACCTGCTTCACCTCGCTAGTACCTTTACTTATTTCGAATGCAACAAGCTTCCTAGTGGCTGGGAGCCCTGTCAACAAAGCACATCGAAATATGAGAATGGTACCTCTCTCTGCCCTAGCTTGAAGCACTTCCTTTCTGGCTTCCATACTTTTATAAGGCCTGCACCATATGCCGGTCCATTACAACTATCTTATGCTCTAACACTGGACTTGATACAGCTTCTGTACTAGCTTCCTTTTGGATGTTTGACAACTGATCATTGAGTGCACATACTGCGTCCAGTGCACAACAATGCCTAATTACGACATCAACTCCTCTGACTGCCTATTCTCCGTTACTGTCTTCTCCTTCATCATTCCTACTTCTTCTCTGAACTTCGTCCACCTTCCCTTTACCCTTAACTTCCACCCTCTTCCCATGTCCCACTACCTGCTTCCTTATCCCTCTCTCCACTGTTTTCTCACTGCCTCTTTCCCTTCTATCATTTCGCACCCACTGCTCCACACAGCCTGCATCGTGCCTCTTTTTTACATGCATCTCCCTCTTCGGCTGCTCGCTACTGCTGGTAGTGACCTCCTTATTGCCAGATGACTCTAAACTGCTATGCGCACTTCCCCCTTCTTCACTATCATAATCAGGATCACTTTCTTTGTTTGTCTTCCCTAATGTCTGTAGAGTAATAGGTGACTACCATCATTTTCGTCCACTTCGCAACTCCATTTCAGCTACTTGTAAAGCACAGAGCAATTGAACTGACTACACAAGTCTCATAATGTACTTCCTATGACCTTCATTGTCCCTTACCCCGCACTCAGTTCCTATAGGAAAAGATTTCCCATAAACAGTAGTATATAAGGTTTACCATAGTTATCACACACTGAAATTAAGTTAACCTTATCATTCACACCGTCATTAGCAGTGACCCCTGTTATCCATGCGAACGGTGTTGCTACATGTAAACCATTCCTTTCTTTACCATACAACATATTTATGTCTACCATGGTAAATTTATAGTGCAATTTAGGTTTATTAGTCAATCACTAATAGTGACATCATTCTGCAACCAACATTTAGTACCGATACTCTATCACACTTCAAATGCAGTCCTTAATGTACCATTCTCTTCCCTAAGGGAAAAAGTTTGCCATAAACACAAATTCCCCTTACTTACCACACAAATCAGCTTTGTTAACCATGGTTACTAACAATGTAACTTAGGTTTACTTTTACATGACTAATCTTTACTACCTTCAATAGCCAACATTCAATGGTTCAACTCAATGACACTAATATTAGTTACAAGAACTACACCTACATCTTTTTCAAGGTTAGAGGTTGCATACACAACACCTCTAACTGTTTCCCTAAGTGCTCCAACATGTCGACCATGGTGTATAAAGGTTTTGTTTTATGCTATCAATTCAATATCTAACAGTTACTACTTTTAATATTGGTGAGTCAATTATTGCATGAATTCACACTTTAACTCAAAAGACACAATCCACTTATAATTCCGTCTACTTAAGTAATATGTTTAGTTCACTTGGGTATGCACGTGTGCCTTCCTAGGTCAACAATAACCTCCACTATACAATATCTTTGATTTCATATGGCATTGAAACTATACTTCACTTAAATTTGGGAAATCCCAGCTTCACCTTTATGAACCCACTTCCACAACATCTCTACGGACACTTTTCACTACCAAATTCCAGGAGACTCATACATTTAGGAAATTCGAACAACTCGCCTCAAATTAAATTTTACTGGACCCTCCTTTTCATTGTTCGGGCCTTCTTCATGTTGTTTTGGTCTCCTCTGCTTACGCCGCGGTCTCAAAATCCACTCTTCTTCTTTTTCTACCCCAACCTTATGCTCTCATTGTCTCTCTCCACTGCTACTTGTCTCTTTGTAAACTGCCCAGACTTTGCAAGCGTGCACCATCCCTTTAACCTCGCTTCCGTTGCTCTTCTTCTTTAACCTCTCTGCTTCGATTTCACTTTCTTTGTCTACTCATGCCTTAGTCTCTCTCTATGGTTGTAAAGAAGTTCATTGATGTCTGGTCAGGGCTCCCATAACTGCTTCCTCCAATTGCAAACTGTTCACATTCATCCTCCCACTAAGTGCCAAAATAATTTCATTAAGGGCATTTTCATAATTGAACTTCCTTTTAGTTTTCCACGCACTTGCATTTCCCCTCAAAAGTAGCACCCATTTATTGTAAAAAAATGGGTTCGTTATAGGCTTGTTAATGTGTGACTCACCTATAAATTTCCCACCTCACAAAGTCACTCAAATCGATTACATGTCTCTAAAGTTGTAATACAGACAGTATATTGAATTTTATTGACAGTGAAGTCTTTATTCCAAGCCTTCTGCTGAAAATGTCTCATGTTCTTTTCTTTCCACTTTTTGTAAACTACGAGATTCCTATGCCACTTATAAGATATAGAATTACCACCATATTTGATGAAAAACCATCTTACCTTTCTTCTGAATCCCTAACATCTTAGATTTTGCCTTCCTAACTCATATTCTACACCAAACAAGATTTGGATACATGACATTTAAAAAATAAATGCTCACATGTATCTGTATCAAAGAAGAACACATACTGCATACAAAATCAACCCCTTCTTCTCAAATATGTTACTCACAGATAGGGTTCCTTGCACTGCCAACCACAAGATAAAACTATGTCTGGACCAACTCTAATTTTTTCAAACCAACATCCATAGAGAAAACTCTTAGAGCTATTAGGTAGAATGGATGATAACATTTTTTGGAGATTAAATCTACCGTTCACCTGACAACTTAGTACCCAACTATTGACTAAATTCACATCTTGCATAAGCTGCATAACTTGATTCTTTAATTTTACCAACATTTTAGATCCCTATGTATCCACAAAATGAACGTGCATATAAAAAAAAAAATCTTGTGAAAGCATATAGGCCTTGGCCCAATTAGCAAACATAGATTTATCATTGTATAACTTCCAAATCTACCTACAAGAAGCTGCCTTGTTCCAAGCTAAAGCCCTTTAAAATTCACGCCACCAGACAGCAAAGCTTGACAAATAAATTTCTAACTAATAGGGAGTGACTTCTTGATATATTAACATCTAGACGAGAAAAATTTACAACATAGTGATTTAACTAGCTTTAGTGTGTCTTTCACATAAGAAAGACACCAAAATCCCACCAACCCAATAATAACTGAACTTACTAGGTACCTCCTCCCAGCATAACATAGTTTTTAACAGTCAAAGACAACAGGGTCTTCTTAATTCTATTAGTCAAGGGCATACATATATGATGAGTAGTCCTTTTCAAAGAGAAAGGTAGCCCTAAGTATCTAAAGGGAAGGGCACCATGAATAAACCCTATAGTAGCCATGCTGTGTTGTTGAACATTCACATAAATCCCACCAAAATAAATTTTTGACTTATCATTGTTGACAAAAACCCTAAACATAGAAGAAAATCTTTGGAAACATCTCCACAGAACATTCATAGACCTAATGTCTTCCTTATTAAACAATAATATATCATTAGCAAAAGCAAGATACACTAGCTCTATTCTCCCACATTTTGGTATGAAGGAGAAACTCTAATTAATAGTGGCTAGTTTTAAACCCCTATTTAGCCCTTCCATACACATTCCAAATAAAACTAGGGGGATAAGGAATCCCCATGTCTAATGCCTTGCTCAAGGGAAAATCCATTAAGGTTTCCTATTTATATTAACTAAAAACATAGGGCCAGAGACATGCACCATAATCAACATCATAAAATGCTTAGGGAACCCCAACAACACCAAAGTATATCTTAAAAATGTCTAGTTAAATATCATATGCTTTTCTTATGTCAATTTTAATCATGGCCCTTGAGGAAGCATTCTTCCTATCATACTATTTAACAAGCTAATGAGCCAAGAACATATTATCTGCAATTGATCTACCACTGACAAAGGCACTTCGACAATTATTAACAATGTTAGGTAATATAATCTATTTGTTAAGGTTTTATAAATAACCTTATAAAGAACATTGTAAAGACTATTGGGTTTGAAATCAATGACTATAGTAGCACTTAGCTTTTTGAGAATGGCGGTAATCAAAGTACAATTCAGCTCTTTCAGTAATTTGCCATTTTAGAAGAAGCATAAAACATCTATGCTTACATCCTCACCAATTACATTCCATGCTTTTTTAGAAATCCAGCAGTATAACCATCCATATATGGAAACTTATTATCATCCATAGCAAACAAAGCTTACTTATGCCCTCAAATAAGAATGGAGCATTACACAATGATATATGGTTAGTAGTCAGCTTAGGTGTAGAATGTACCTAGGACCTATCAAGTGGCTTATCTTTAGTAGTAGATGCCACAAGACCCAAGAAGAAATCAACATTCCTTTTCTTATGTGTTAGACTCAGTCCTATAACAATCTACTACCTTCTTAATTCTATTAAAACACAATTTCTATTTAATCACGGTGCGAAATTACCTACTATTATCATGCCCATGGCTTAGAAAGTGCTTCTTAGATCTCTAACTCGAACTTCCTTCCTCGATCTGCTTGAACTTCACACAATCAGCTAGTGTATCCTTCCAATCTAGAATGTTCAGAAGAGGTGTGTTCCTCCTTCAAAGCCATTTGAATTTAAGTAAACTACTGATAGAAGTGTTCAACTTTACACCAATCCTTGTAAAAAATGCAACATGTAAGGCTTCAAGTTCAATTTTGACATCTTCAACTTGGACACTATCTGAAACATTAGACAACCTTTGACCTCTCTTTTCCAACATTCCTCCACCATGTTATGAGAATTTGGATATAAAATCCAAAAATTAAGACATTTACAAGACTTTTCAAGCTTTTAAATTGATCCTTGATCTCTATCCATATGAGACAATGGTCAGAGACACCTAGAGGATTAAACTCCATAGCAAGACTCCAAGGATAATCAATAGCAATAGGATTCAACAACACCCTATCTAATTTAGATAAGACCCTCAAATCTCTTTCTTATTTGTTACTCTAATTCTAAAATTCCCAAGAGTGAGGGCACTGCAAAGTTTATTTCTATCACAATAAGCAAAGAATGCATCAACATTATTGTTATCATTAGAAGCCCTATGAAGCCTTTTATGTTGCTAGCACCACATTAAAATACTCCAACAAAATCCAAGGATTATAGATACTAGCCTAAAACAATCCAAATCCCTCCATAAGTTCTCCCTCAACTAACTGGAGTTATGCCCATATATAAAGTCATGACCCTAGAAAACTGATCGAGCTCACTTTAAGACTATAATAGTAATAAGTTGACTGCTCATAGCCAAAATAGATACACCCAAAATAGGATGCCATAATAACTAAATGTGACCATTATAATTATAGGAGTAATTTGCTGAGAAAAAAACCTACCAGCAATTTTTTTAGCATTTTGAATCTTTGAACCTCGGCTCGACAAACCCAAACACTATAGGCCTTAATTTTTGACCTTGTTTTGAAATCTTTGACTACTTTAAACCAATCATTGAGACCCTTACATTCCTACTAATGATTATTATGATGTAGTAATGTTACCATGGTCCTCCCTATGCTATTAGCCTTGTCAAATTTACTTATTGAACCACTACAAACATTCATACGTAGAGGCAAAGAGCAGATTTTGTTATGCAAAGAGACAATATTGCTTTTAGTCTCCTGGCTCCTACTTAAATGCTTTATTATCTTATCACCTTGCTTGGATTTCCTTGTCAGAATCGATACTTCTCTCATAGGAGTCTTATTTGAATTAGGCTCTACTAGCTCCATTGGATACTGCAACATAAGGTCAGGAATAGGGATGGTAGGAATACCATGCTCCTGATTCTGCTTATTAACTTGTTGTAACTTACATAACTAATGTAGAAATCAACTAGGGTTACGTTTCACTCATAAACCATACCTTAATAATATGATCATTGTGATGTACATTCACAACATGTCCTAGCCATTTTCATTTCTTACAGAAATATGACACCTACTCCTAATGCACTTGCTATTAAGAATTATATAATAGAGGATCTCGAACAAGAATTGCAGAAGCCCTATCAGCAGACACATTAACTTTAATCAAGACACGAGCGTGGGATATTCTTTCCTTCAAAGTTGTACATCTATTAGCATATAAAGGGTTTCTATTTGTAGCCATGAACTTTTTAAGACCAATATCACCAACATCTTCCCCTAATCAATTAAATAGTGTACACAACATCTGACTCAAATCTCATTCAAATTAGGAATTTCCCCATTCTCTATATTTACCATATCTGACCAGCTCAAATCAGGAGGAGCAAATGTAACAAAATGAGAAACCATGGGGCTAGATTTTCCTTAACACTAATGCTCGCTTAAACTTTAGAATTCTCGAGTAAGGAAACCTTAAGATTCATGAGTTAACATTCTCGTTCAACCCTTTCTTCTGAGACGAGCGCCCTCGACCAATCCCAGGACCAATGCAAGATTGTCAGAAAGTAGGACTTTGAAGTCTTGAAGCTCTAAGGTTATTATTAATTTGGGGCCTTTAAGATCACATGTAAGATACAAACAGATGGTTAGGTAAATTAGTAGCTCTAAATAAAGTGATTAGCTACTATATGCTCCCAAAACCATCTAATTAGCTCATTTTTCAGTTTCTGGGTAGAAAACTTCAGCTCATTTCTAGCATCGCTTTGGCAAAGAAAATGGGCTCTAATGTTTGTAAATGATACATGGATGGAAAGACCAAAAGTCTATTTTCCAGCAAGCCTTGAATCACATTTAAATTCCAAGCATTGAGAAAGTTATGGAAAGTTAACCAAGCAAGTTTTAGTCCAGGGCTGGAAAATGCACGACTTTGAATAAGGGCTTAATTAAGGAGGATACAACTGTAATCTTAGAAATCAACCAGCATGGATGATTTTACACACACAAAGAAAGATTTTCCAAGTGGTAGAACCTCCATTGATGGAGCAGATCCTTCTCAAAACTCTCTAGAAGATGGAGAATGAATCCTGAAACATACAGCTCACCTTGAGTGTAATTATCTTAAGCATTTTGATTTATTTTTCTAGGATATTTTGTAAGCCTCCTATTGGTCCTCTTGGACCACTCATGTATAAATAATTCCTCCTCTAGTTGGTATTTATAGACCTAATTACCTTCATAAAAATTCAGACTTGATGAATGATATGAGAGCTTAAAGCTTGGTGCTTTACTCAAAATCTCAAATTCTTTATCTCTCAAAAGAGCGTGGTGATTTGAGTTCATCCTTTTAACTAATCCTTGGGGCTAAGGCTTTAGAGGGTTAGGGGATGGATCGATTTAATCTAGGTGGTGGTTGAACCTTTTGCCTAAGTATATCCCCTTTGATTGATCTCTTGGTTTACATATTTCAAGTATTGATTCATCTCCATTAGAGGTTTTCTTCTAATTGGAGATTCTCTCTCTTGGTTTATCTTTGGAGACATCGGTCTTCAACATTCATTGGGCTTATCTACATGGATTTCACACCTTTACTTGATCAAAAGGAATTCAATATGGATCATTTGGTATTAGAACAAAAAGTTCCCTCATCGTGGTAAGAAGCAAATATGTCAATCTTGTATTTTAATTTGCTTAAATTTCCTACCTTTCTATCCTACTTTTCCCTTTAGGTTTCCCTCTCTAAATCTCATATCTAGCCCACAAAGAATCCTCAAATAGCCTAAACACAACTCGTAAACCAAACACAACCTAAAAACTCCATAAAAACAAGTTGTCACAAAAATTCGAAAATACTCGATACAATCACCTCCATGAACTGACCATGGTGAACCCCACAAAACCACGGTAGTGGTCCACCCCTCCATCCTTATTTCTTTGTCAATTTTCTTTTTCCAAAGACCACCACGACCCCTCTGGGTATCCCCCATGCTACCTGGTCTCTGTTATTGTTCAACTCCTTCACTTCTTTTCACCTGACCAACTAGAACCATGTTCAATAAGAGAGATGCTTCCCAACCAGCCTATGAGATAAATATGGCCATTATTGAGCTTCAAGCTCAAGTAAGAAAGCTTGGCAAGTAAATTGGTAAAAGAAGAATGCCATGAAAGCGCCTCCTGACTTTGATGGTATTAGTGTGGATCCTACCATCTATTTGAGATGAGTTCAAACACCTAAAGATTATTTTGAGGCTAAAGGGTGTTTCAATGAAGATGGTTTCTTGATAGCTACTCAAAAACTCCAAGGTTACGCCTACTATTGATTTAAATACCTTAATAGGGAGAGGGCTCTTCAAGAAAAATTTAGAATCAAGACTTGGAGTAAGCTTAAGTCACATATAGGCGTGAGATTCAACCTATGTCAATTCATTAAAGAAGAACTCTTAGAAGAAAAACCAATTGTTCTCCAAGAGAATATATTGGTTCAAGATAAGAATGAGCCTATTTTGGGTTTTAATGAAGTAAGAGAAAGCTTAACCATGGATGAGAGCTTCCTTAATGTTCCTTTTCAAATGGATTTGGCACTAGTTCCTTCTTTCAAAGAAACTATGGAGGTTCAAGTTCAATTTCAAGAAGAAGAAAAGCCTACCAAGGTTCAGGACGAGGCCAAGTAAGAAAATGAGATCATTTTGGATCTTAGAGAAAAAAAAAAAGTTGAGTCAAAGCATGCCTTGGAAGTTGTGCTACCCATTGTGAAAAATTTAACACTTTGGTATCTCCAGTTTTGGTGGATGAATTGTTTGGCCCAGGTTTTGAAAACATTAACACTTCGGTACCTCCAGTTTTGGTGAAAGCAACTTTCTGATGCTTTTTATTATTCTTTTGGCCCCTAAACTTTTAGAAATTGCAAAAGCTCCTTGAAAAGGGTAAACTATGCAAATAAGCTATTTTTATGGTTTTTTCAAGAAATATCCTTTTTTTCACGATTAAACTCCTTATAATGAATTCACTATGACTAGTTATCACAATCCACTATTTATATTATAAATATTATATTTTCTGTAGTTGTAGGCCTACCATGCTTAGCAAAATAATTAAAACTTAATTAGAGAGTTTCGAGTGTTACCTAAACTTAAGCGGCGCTAGACCCCGACATTCCTATGGCTTCCAGTTTATAGAGATTGCTAATCTCAACCATACCTTCCTTAGATTAGGCACAACATAGATCTATTCATTTCCTACCTCAGACCGTAGTCACTAATCAAGTTTATATTTTAAAGGATAGTGAGACTTTAATCAAGAAATTATAATATTTAAGATATAAGGTTCGATTGATTAACATTCCCTACTTGAAAACTTCTTTTATTGAAAGCTTGAAAATGGAAATATTACAACGTAAGATTTAAGAGGGACTTAAACTGCTAATATCATAAGAGATGCTTGCTCATAGAGAAATGGAGAATCCCGAATTCTTTTATGCTCAAGCATCCTTAAATGGCTGTGTCCCTTCTCAGCACTCAGCTTCTCCTTTTATAGAGAGAATGATGGTACATAGGATGCCCTAACGGCCACAGTACACACTAATTTTATACATGGCTACAGTTGTAACACCCGGGATTTTTATTCCCTTCGTTAAGCCGATGGCGTTATTTTATATCGTTATAAAATCGTATTTGGTAAATTCCGATAAATTGAAATAATATCGATGTAGCCTGCCTGAGTGCTGATTCTATTGAAAAGAATATTATTATTTTCATTGTTATTAGTTTTTATTGGTATTAAGGATTATTATTGGGTATCACAATGAGCAGATTCCCAAATATGACTAGAATGTTGAACCCTGGGAATAATCCTGCAATTTATTGAATCGAGCCTTGATATAACCAAAAGACGAGTAAACTGACTGACGATTATATTAATGGTTATGGTTTAAGATTGGAAGTCAGGAAATTGGCTTCATGCCACAGCGGGT
>NCQV01128449.1:12352-26039 GCA_002740545.1 Lophocereus schottii
TTTCCCCCTCAATCCCGCTAGCCACCAGAGCAGACGGAGAACCGGCGGCCATGGTGGCCGACGCTAGCACCTGCGAACCGCCGGTGACTGAGCGTATCGGTGGTGGTCTTGGCGGTTCAACGGTGCCAGTGTGGGGTGGTGGAGCTACAGGACAGAACCGAATCAGGCGGCAAACTCAGACCAAACCCTAGAACGAGTCTCTTAGCTTGGATTCGAGGTGGGTTTCCTCTTCCTCCTATGTATTGTTAATTTCGATGAAAGGTTATCGATTATAGTTCGTTCAGGTTGAATTGGAACTGATTATTAGTGACTTAAGGAAACTGTAGCGCGAACTGAACTATGCCTAGTATATGTATATCTTGATCGTATTGAACAAAAGTTTATCGATTATATATAGTTTATCAATTATATGAAAATTTATTCAATTATAGATATAGTTTATTGAATTATAATCGGTTATATGAGGATTATTCGATGATATAACGTTTATCGATTTATATGAAGTTTAGCGATTTATCAATCTATATGAAGTTTAGCGATTTATCGATTGTATGCAGTTTTGTAATTAGATATAGTCTATTGATGATATGAAGTTTATCAATTATGTCGATATAACTTATCGACTCTAGAAAATTACCAATTGTATCAAGTTTGATGATTATATGTCGTTTATCGATTATAGAAAGTTTAATGATTATACAACTTAGTGATTATAGAAAGTTATTGATTATATAAAGTTTATTGATTTATATGTGGTTTACTGATTATCAAAAGTTTAGTGATTTATACGTAGTTTATTAATTATATGTAGTTTATCGATTATATAAAGCTATTGGCTATATAAAGTTATCGGTATATATATATAGTTCACCGATTACATGTATTTATCGTCTATAGTGATTGCATAAAAGTGCTATAGTTTTGAATGCTTGTTTACCTGATTCCTAAGTGCTTCTAAATGTTTTATCAGTCGCCTATTTTAATTGACAAGTCATTGGTAACAAAATTACCCTAAGTCATCGAATTGATCAACTGAATGAGTCAGGTGATTAGTCGATAAGTTTAGGGAACCTTTTGTAAAGAAATGAAGTAATAAGCATGGGTTACATTGCATTAATTGGATTTTTAGCGTAGCCAACCCAGTACCTTTTTTCAAAGTTTACATAGAGTTTCACTCCAGTGTTTTAAAGTTCAGTGTTATTGCTCTGCCAGTAGGCAGAGACTTCAGAGTTCAGTGTTTCATAGTTCTGCCAATAGGCGGAAGATCCAAAGTTCAAAGTTCATAGTTCTGCCAACAGGCAGAAGATCAATGTTCATAGCTCAGCCAGCTGGCAGATAACTCAAAGTCCAATGTTTTATAGTTCTGCCAGTAGGCAGGAGACTCAGGTTCAATGTTTTATAGTTTTACGCATAGGTAAAAGATGTGAAGTCTATAAATCCTATGGTTTCGTCAATGGGCCGTAGAGTCTAAGTCATACGTTACAAACCTCGTCAACTGGTATAGAAATAAGGTCAAAGGGAACTCCCCGATCATATGCAGTTCACATGATGGTTTGTAAAGCGTTATAATTTAGGAAACAAGCACATAAAGTTCAAAGGTCATATTCTTGTTTACTAATCATATGACACAGTTATATGTGTCACCTTATGGTTATCGTTCCATGTTTTAGCGAGGAGATTTACCCCTGCATTTGACCTGTTACTGTATGGTGGAGTAAAATCATCAGTTTAGTGGTTGCATCGCATTGGACATGATGATGGTTTTAGTACGATTACTGAATTCATATAGCCTATTACCCAATAGCATCTTCAATGAACTTTAATAATTAGGTGTGGTATAAATTATATGAACTGAAAATAGCCTTACTAATGTACTAAACATTTCATATAAAGTTTTAGCGATGGATGAGCCTTTTGTAACAGAAATCCCAAGAAGTGGTGTTTGTGGGTTGATACCCATTTGTTTTCATTGAATTTATAAGTTCATATGAATGACTTATGGTATGTTCATTGAGTATAGCTATTCTGATGTTTAAGCTGTTGGCGTAAATGCTATTTCCTTTGCATTGTGATTGGAACACACTATGCGATAGGTGAGTTTTTCAACGATAGGTGAGTTCTTCAAAGAAAGGAACTACGGACAACTGTCGTAAGTTGTTATTGCATTGCAAGTATTGTTTTAGGAGAGGGCATTATCCACTGAGCGATAATTGCTCATTTCCATTTATTATTGTTCTCTTTCTAGGTTTCTGAAATAACAGGTAAAAGTCAGTCCATGTAAGCTGAGATGGAGTCGTTGCTGTCCTTAGAGTAAAGCTATGCGCCTGTATGTGAGCTGTGAAGCTGTGTTATGGTGTAACAGTTCACTCTTGTGTAATTTAAGTCTTTGTGTGCATGTTTTGCATATCATTTAGAGTCGCTTTGTATGGCCGTGTGAGCCGCCATCTAAACTATCTAGGGCTGTACTCTTTATTGTTTATTTGTTTAAACATTGAATTGCATTGGTTCTGGTGCTCTGGGCGGCTGGCCCGTAGAGCTGTGAACTTTGACGGGTAGCCGTTGAGTTAGTTAGCCTTTATTGCTATTTTTTAGTGCAGGGAAATTATTGTAAGTCTTTGAGCCTGGGAAATGGTCAGCTTTCAGGGGTTGTTTTGCCTATTTCGTCCCAGGATTTAAAGAAAAGAAAAGGGGGAACCTAACACTCCTAGCCCTACGATTGGGGGGAGCGTTATAACAGTAGACTGAGTTATTTTATAGATTTGAAACTTGTCAAAATAGTACAATAATAGAGCTACCACTTTTCAAAGCCTTTTAATGTTGACAAGACTAGTCATCATTATTGAGATTCTGCATGCCTTTATCTCCAATAATATCTTCCAGATCATCATTGTCCGGATAATCATCAAAATCTTTATCAAATTAAAGATGCTCTGGATCCCATTTCACAAATAATTCTAGAAGATATTTCTTCCCTTTCTTTGATAAGAATTTTTCAACTCCAACATCAAAGAGAGAATTAAAGACATCTTCTGAAGTCGCTCTATTTACCTTCATATATTCGTTAAACTCATTGTCATAAGGGAAAGTAGTGTTTTTGCAAAGCATTAATGTTTTTTCTCGCTCGATTAATGCACAACTTTGATGATAAATGTTGTAAAAAACGATGGCTCCTGCTAAAGCAGGATTAATAACTAATTCTCATCGTTCTGGAAACCATTCTTGTCGTTGATCATTGGGATCATCGAAGTCAACAATCTGAACAAGATAATTGGTTGGTTTGGCTTTTCCATTTTCATACTCGATTAGTGCACGATGTACTTCCACATATAGGCATCTATTATATGGAATTTTTATTGAACCATTAGAAGATGTAAGAATATAATGGATCCTTCTAAACAAGCATTGTTGAAATTTAATTAGCCTTGAGAAAAATGGAAACTTCACATATGGGATTTTCATAAAGTAAACTACCATCATGTATTCCTAGGCTTTAATGATGGGGCTATTTAGAGGGATTGAATTTGCTGGAAAATTCACACCACCAACTGTAGACTTATCGGGAAAGTATATTGTAGCACTCTATGATTCCCAAATATCATAGGAGTAATATGATAATAGTCGATCTAAGCTACATAACACATATTGAACCATTTTTATTGAACATGAGTACTTATTTTTTTCTGAATATCGTAAGGACATCTTAGGTAATTAACTTATAACTCTAGAAGGGAAGATCTTTAGGCTATTAGGTAGGTAGAAGATAGTAGACCAAAGCGTGATCTACTTTTTGTATGAAATTCCAAATTATCAATAAGGGTTTTACTAGAAGGAGAAACTTGTTCTAGTACCAATGGCATTTCATTATGGATTTTCTCCTTTTCTGACTAGAGTTCTACTATGATGATCACCATTGATGATTACTCGAGTTAAACTATCTACTAGAGAATTCTTCAATCCCTTTATATATTTAATAAAGAAGGAAAACTGGTTAAGAGATAATTTTCAGCGCAGGACTCGCCCTTGCTCTTGCATATTTAATAAATTCTTTTCCATAAAACTAAGTACTCCTTTGCAATCAGTTCGAATAAGAAAGGGTTTTCGGGTGAACAAGATTAAGAACTTTTCAATTTCTCTTGCGACTGCAATGATTTCTTTTTTCACCATGGGATAATTGTATTCCGCCTTGTTAAAATTTCCACTGCAATATTTGCAGAGTTTTTCTCCTTCATTGATTTTAAGTACCATGCTCCAGTGCTCATTGCTGACATCTGTCTCAAGAATTAAATCATCTCGTTTATGGGCAAATTAAGAACATGAAGATTTTTATACATCTTTTTGAAGTTTTGGATTATCTTTGAATCATTGGGGGGCCATGTTTAACTTATTTCTTTCTTGAGTTTATGTTGTAATGGCTTTTTTAATTTAGCTAGATCTTCAACAAAATCTGAAGCATAGGTAAAGCATCTAAGAAACCTTTATTCTAACTGCTTCCTATCTTTAGTTTTTTTAGGAAAATTTTCTAGTTTTTCTAGAATATGTTTTTGTAAAATGATTTGTCATAGCTTTTATCTCTAGACCTGGAAACTCAATCTCTTGTTCAACATAAGCGCACTTGTTTTTACCAAGTATAATACCATGATCAATGCATATTTGGGTGACAGCTAACACATCATCTTTCTACTGTTCTATGGTTTTAGAAAAGGTAAGGATATCATCAATATAAATTAAACAATAATGATTAAGATCTTTGAAGATGTTGTCCATTCTTCTTTGGAATATCTGACGTGCATTCTTTAGACCAAATGGTATTACTATCCATTCATCATGTCCTTGAGGAGCACTAAAAGTAGTTAAAGAAATGCTTTCTTCATCATTTTAATTTGCCAATGTCCACTTTTGCAGTCCATTTTCGAGAACCAAGAGGCTCCTTGAATTCTGTTGAAAAGGATTGTTTTGTTAGAAATGTAATAACCATTAGAGACATTATTATCATTAAGGTTTTTGCAATTGATTACCATTCTTGCTTTTTCTCTTTTTTCTTCTACATGATTTCTTACCATAGAAGTGGGACTGGTGTGGTAACTCTTGCTATTCCTGATCAATCCTTTATCCAGAAGTTTTTTGATTTGTTTATCAAATTCTTGGATATCTTGGTTTGTATACACCATTTGTTTGAACCAAATAATAGTATTGGGATTTAACAAAATAATTTTTGCAAATGTCTTATCTTTATATCAAAATTTTAGAGGATTATCAGAGTAGAGTTCTTTACATAATTGCTCTTGTTGTTCAGTAATTTCCTCTTTAACCGATAACTCAGTAATAAGACTGTCAGCGTTATCTCACATTGTATAGGCATTACCTTCTCACCACGCTGGCTACATGTAAACTCAATCTTCTAATGAGCGTATGCCCTGTTTAGTTTTTCTATAGGAATTGAGTGACCGTTAATTGTAAATATTTACTTTATGGTCTGTGTGCATAGAGAATATAGTATCTGAAAATTATTTCCAATAATCATATCATGAAAGGGTTGATTAGTTGCCAATAAAACTCGTATAATGCATTGGACTCCTCCTAATTATATGGATAATCCTTCTATGGCTTCATTGTGGCTCATAATACTATTATCAATTATCGTTACTTGTGAAGGATTCTTAGCTTTCTTCCACACAAATTCTGGAAATAATGTTCTTTTTCTAAAGCATACAAAACAACCACTATCTATGTACACACACAATTCATATTTATTACATCCCTCTAAACATACCTTTATTGGGATATAGATGCTATTATGATTTGTATTAGTAGCTTCATAGAATATCTTTATGGTCATGTTTTTGACTAGTTCATCTTTGTAAATTGGCTTATTAATAGTTCTAGTTTTGCACTCAATAACTTTTCTATGTAAACTTATACTTCGGTCTACACTGTGCCTTGCGGGTTCAAAATTCATTTTACTCATTTGACCGGTCAATCAATTTTATCAACTTCTTTAAGCTCTTCTCTGTAAGATGAAAACCCTTCTCTCCAATTTGATGTTGCACTCATGCTTCTTAATAATTGGAATTTAATGGTAATTTTACTATTCTCATCAATTTTTATCACATTTTTCTTATTGATTTTTATAGGTTTGGCAAATCTAGATATCCATGAACGATCAATCTTTATTTCCTGTGGATTGGGTTTAATCCTCTGGATCTTCTACATAGGGGTAAGACTTTTGAATTTTTCTGCCTTTATCATTGTTACCTTAGTCTTTGGATATATAGTATTATCTAATTTGTAAATAATTTTTCAGAATATCCTCAATGCAAAATATCACATACATAATTTTGGATTTCGAGTAGTACTAGTGAGAAAAATATCACATACATAATTTTGATTTTTCGAAAGTAAGTTTTTAAGGATTAAGATTGTAATTGCAAATATAAAAAGTTTTGGGAGTTATACAAAAATTTCTGCAGTGACTTGTCCCCCAAAAGTTAATAACAGAATAAGTCGATGGTCCTGGCAGTGAACTTTTCGAAAAGTTGGTCCTACAAATGCATACACCAAAGTTTGATGGTCCCAAATGTAAATTACCTTGATATTGTCCCCCAATCTCACTCCTATCTTCTCCATTTTTTCAATTTGAGAACTAAGGTAAACATCACTAAGGAATCTCTACTTTCATTTTCGATAAGCAAGTTGAGGAGCTAAGCTATACATGATATGTTTTCTATGGATGCTCAATATCTATTTTTTAGGAGACCGTTGAAATTTGGCTCCAAGATTGTTTTTCATGAGAAGCCCAACTTCCATGACCAAAATCTTAGTCTTAATCTTCTAAATCCTCCTTAACCTCAAACCCTACAAACATTAAAGCTCCACAAAGAAATCATTTGTCTTTTTCTAAGCCAAATGCAAAACTCTCACCCTTCTTGGCACAAAGATCATTCGACTCCTTTCCCGTCAAAAGTGAATCTCCACAAGTCAAGCTTGTGAGTGATAAAAGAATCCCTTTGGAGATGAGTTGTGATGAGGATATTGAAATTTTTAATAAGCTCACAAATGTTCTTTCTTCCCATTGGAGTATCTCCTAAATCCTTTAACAATTCGCATATGCTTAAGAAGAGCAATACTCCTAGCACAATGAGTTTTCTCAAACATAATGGTTGCAATAAGTGATTAAGAGTGATACACTTGGATTATAAATGCAAGGATTTAAGGTCAATCCTCTTTGAGGGGCAGAGGTTGATGTGGAGTAAACCACTATGATTAGAATTTCCTCCAAGCTAAAACCATGGTCCAAATAAGAACAATGTTGACCTTTGAAAGTAGGACTCAAAGTCTTGAAACTCCAAGGTTAATATTAGGGCCTTTAAGATCACAAGTAAGATAGGAAGATGGGTGATTCGGTAGATTAGTAGCCCTAAATAAGAAGATAGCTCCTCTATCCTCCCAAAACCACCTAATTAGTTGACTTTGAGTTTCTGGGCATAAAACTTCACCTCATTTCTAGCTCCACTTTGACTAAGTAAAATGGACTACAATGTTTGTAAACTATACATGGATGGAAAGCCCTAGAAGTCTATTTTTCAACAAGCCTTGAATCACATTTAAAATCCAAGTATTGAGAAAGTTATGGACACAAAGCAAGGGTCGGTCCAAGGTTAGAAAATCCAAGGTTTTGAATATGGGCTCAATTAAGGAGGATACAGCTGTAATCCAAGAGATTAACCAGCAAGGGGTGATTTTACACACACAAAAAAAAGATTTTCTAAGTGGTAGCATCTCTCTTGGTGGAGTAAATCCTTCTCAAAGCTCTCTAGAAGATAGAGGATGAGTCCTGAAAAATATAACTCACCTTGATTGTAATTATCTTAAGCATTTTGATTTATTTTTTAAGAATATTTTGTAAGCCACCTATTGGCCCACTTGTCCCACTAATGTAGAGTTAATTCCTCCTCTAATTAGATATTTATAGACCCAATTACCTCCATAAAAATTCAAACTTGATGAATGATATGAGAGCTTAAAGCTTGGTACTTTACTCAAAATCTCAAATCCTTTATCTATCCGAGGAGGGTGGTGATTTGAGTTCATTCCTTTAATCTAATACTTAGTGCTAAGGCTTTGGAGGGTTAAAGGGTGGGTCAATTCAATATAGGTGGTGGTTTAACCTTTAGCCTAGGTATATCCTCTTTTGATTTATCTCTTGGTTACATATTTCAAGTATTGATTCATCTCCATTAGAGGTTTTCTTATAATTAGGGATTCTCTCTCTTGGTTTGTCTTTGGAAAGATTGGTCTTTAACATCCATTGAGCTCATCTATAAGGATTTTACACCTTTATTTAGTCAAGTGAAATTCAATATGGATCAACTAGGGTTGACCTCAACACCAATGTTCGCTTAAACTTTAGAATTCTCGAGTAAGGAACCCCAGGCTTAATGAGCTAACATTCTCATTCACCTCCTTCTTCTAAGACGATCACCTCCGACCAATCCCAGTACCAATGCAAGATGGTTAGAAATCTCCCTTCAACTGTCGAGTGAATGCCACTCTCATGGTCCCCCTCTTCAGCTCACCATTAGGTTGATGATTAGTTTACCTAGTAATGGTCAAAATCGTCTGGCTATACACTATGATCAACAACCAAAATCAGTTTAAAAGAAGAAGGGGGCAAATGGGATTGAAGGTGGGCTCTGCTAGTCACTATTGAAAGAAAGAGTTTCAACATGTGCTCTGGTCCAGCCTCGAAACCTATTACAAGGTCATGCACTGTGTTTAAAAGTATAAAAAAGAAGATATGTTGTTGATCTTAATTTTAAAAGATTGAGGAAGAGTCAAATATAGTGGTCGGGGCTATTAGCAATTTGTTATGGCGAGAGAGAGAGAGAGAGAGAGAGAGAGAGAGAGAGAGAGAGAGTGCATGTCTTCTGTGATTAGGTTTTCCTTCCTTGTTAAACATGGGCACTTAGAGCACGTGCAATGGTGAGCCTGTTTGTTGGCTCGCCACCCTACCTCATCCACATCAGTTTTTGAGCCAACTTTTTGGTTCATGAACCTCCATCTCACTAATGCAAGTCTCACTACTTTGGCTCACCAAATAAAATAATAATGGACGCCATACCTAAACATATTTAATTAATTTAATTTTTATATTTTGCTTTGTTATTTGGCTTTATTATTTTTGTGAAAAATAATTTACATATAATAACTTGGTACACAACTAATTAAAGGCTCTTAATTTTCTTTTTAAAAAAAACAATACAAGAGGTTGAATTTATAAAAAATGTTTTCGCACATGCTTGAATAAAAAAAAATTAGAAGAGTTCAATAAAAAGTTTTAAAAAATGATATATTGATTAACAGTTGAGTTAAAAACAACATACATGGTGGGTATGCAAAAAGAAAAAATTACTGGAGTTCGGTGAAAAACAAAATACATTGATTGGGACATTCAACTAAAAAAGATGCCATGGTTAAACATTTAAAATAAAATTATAATATAAGGATCATTCAACTATCATCTCTGCCACCACCCTAAATTCCGCTTCTACATGTCCTCAATCAAGTCCGCTTGAAAAGCTACATATGTGTTGGGGTCATGAACTTCTTTTAATCTTGGAAAATACGTCTCATAGTATGGATGGTGTTCATGGTTAACAATTGGCCGTGGGGAAATACCCTCCATAACGTCGTAGTCAAATGCAAGCTCTTAGTTATCCCGCTTGTCATCGACAATCATATTATGGAGTATCACACATAGTCTCAGTATAACAATGATGTCTTTTTCCTGCATAAGATGAACGTACAATTGCAAATCATACTTGTAACACACTGATGGCTCGCTCAATGTCCTTCCTAATTGACTCTTGATGTTCAACGAAGAGTTTTTTCTTTGGGCCTTGGGGGAATGGGATAGTTTTAACAAATGTCACACATTTCGTATAAATTCCATCCAAAAGAAAATATCATATCTTATACTCATGGTCATTGATGACATACTCACATTTAGGAGTCTAATCTTTATACAACTCTTGAAAAATCAATGAGCGATCAAGGATGTTTATGTTATTGAGACTTCTAGGCAAACTAAAGAACACATGCCATATCCAAAGGTCGTACGATGTAACAACTTCAAGGATGATAGTCGGAACCTTAAAAAATTTCTTTTGAAATGATGTCTTCTAACCACTAGACAATTCTCCCACCTCTAATACATGCAATCGGTGCTTCCCAACATACCCAAAAAACCACGGGCTTCAATAACTTGCAATAGGCAATCAACATCAGTTTGAGTTGGTGTCTTAAGTACTGCTCTCCAAATATCTCAATGACTCCTAGGACGAAATTCTTTATACATTCTAGCGCTTGCATCATAGGCAAACATTCACATGACTGGGGTAAACTTGGTTAATGGTGTCAACCCATGCTTTTCGATTGCATTATACCTCACTTGAAAGTACTCGCCATGATTGCCAAGTGCTTACCTAATGCGGAGAAAGTGCCTTCGCATTCTAGATCTATGACAAAAATAATGTTTGTTGTAGATTAAAATCTTCTGCGAAGTAGTCATTGCATAAGCGATCATGGGCAGCTTCTCTATCTCTCTTAATACATCTCTTCTTTGCTTGAGGTGTGGATGCTGAAGGCGTCAACTCTTGTGCTACTTGCCTAAGTTGTACAAGGAACATCATTTGTTTTCGTACTAGTTGTTGACAATGAAGTAAAGCCTGACAATGGGCAAAATAATAGGATTATTTGAATCGTCGATTACAGAACTCAAGCTATTTAAAGAAGATGAGAAGGATAAGGATCATCGTTGTTTTTGCAGTTATTGTCTCTTTTGTTGCTTGCCTAAGTTGTACAAGGAACATCATTTTTTTTTGCACTTGTTGTTGATGATGGAGTAAAGCCCTAGCAATGGGAAAAATGATACAGCGTCTTCCAAGTATGTGTCGAGGCTCCTCAGGGGTGGTGGTCATTGAAATCGGAGGCCACCCTAGCCTAAAAGACAGACTTCTTCCGGTCCGCCCCGACAATGGCATCGTGCCTATTTTAATCCATGTACGTATCAACAGTTGATCCTCTTAAACTGCCCACTTCTTTGCACCAATAAGTACACCCACCACTACTTCCTCCTCACCACGTCATCAGTACTCGGGTCGTTATCCGCCCTGGAGTTCCCTAACCCGGTCATTGATTTGGTTGGTGTGGATAAGGATGTGAATTTGCTCCCCCTGAGTAGTAATTTGGGTTATTAGGTGGTGGAGGATATTGTGGAGGGTAATGTGGGTGCTTAGTATTAGGCACATTTTTGCACCATTATGTGGTCAGGGCTAATAAGGTGAAGAATAGCTACGATAATTTCGACTTGAGCCACCACTTGGATTCCTTGGGTTCGGTTGTGGTGAGTAAATGTTTGGTACAACTGACGATGGTAGTTTGCTAGTGAATATAGGGAATAAGACATGTGGGAATTAATTGGAGTACCTCCATTGGGGTGAATCGTCTCCCTTAAGTTAGCTAATAAATGATGGGGGATTTTAGAGTCCATATTCGCAGTACATTTGGGACCTACAAGCATATAATTAATCGTAGCAATAATGTGTCATATTAATTTTATAATGTGTCATATTATGTAATCAAATTAAATTGCCTAAAGTTAAATAAAACCATCACAAATTGCTCATATTAAAGCATGTTACGAATTACTTAATCGATTTACATGCTATACTTTACTAATATATTAAGTTGTATCAAATTATATAAAATAATATAATATTGAATCATGTAATCATATTAACATATAAACATGTAATCATAGTATAACAGAATCATATTAACATATTAACATATATGTATAGTAACACATAATCATATTAACATATAAATATATGATCATATTCAAAATTATATTTCATGAATCAAATCATATCAATTTTAGTTACCAAACTCAAATTTATAAATTCATATCTAATATAGTTATGTATTCAACTATACCAACAACAACAACAACAACTCCCAGTGTGGGTCCCGCTTTCGTGGGGTTTGGGGAGATCCAGCTGTAGGCAACCTTACCCTTACCGGTATTCCTACCAATAGAGAGGTTGATTCCTAGTATTCAACTATACCAACATATGTATAAACTTCACTTATCTTTTTTTAACTTTATAAAGTAGTTCAAATACTTTTACTAACATACCAAAACTAATACATTATTTTTACCTACATGCCAAAACTTAAAATATTAATATTGGTCATAATGTTTACTATAAAATCAATTCACACATTCATGTCATACTTACTGACATGCGAATTCATTTTTATAAAATTCATTATAGTTTGACTAACTTTAGTTTTATTCTTTCAAGTTATAAAATATTTTCAAACAATTTAATTATCATTCCGAAGCTTAATAAACGAAATTATTTTAACTTTCATGCCAACACAAATAACCAAATCATATTAATTTCAATAATATGTCGACGAATAAAAAATTCATGTGACATAATCATATCACTAATATTGCATACATGTAAAGTATGCTTCACTAACATGACCAAACATATTTAAATTAATTATATTAAATTTTTTAGGTTGCTATAACATATAAACTAATACATAGCAAAATGTTCTAATTTTTAAAAAAATTCATGCTCACAATTTTCTACACTTTTTCCTTGATTGAGAGCACCTCTAACTTTTCCATAAAAAAAATAACAAAAATATTAAAATGTAAATATGAAATTTAAGATTACAAAATTAAGGATTTCATTGAACAAATTATTAATACTTACTAGATTTCTTCAGTTTTTTGATAAAAAACTCACAAATGTTATACCCAACTTGCTCACAATTTTGCTTGTGAGAGGGAAATTGAGATTTTTGTGTGTTTGAAAAGGGTTCAAATGAGTGCTATCATAGAAGAAATAAATTAATTAACAAAAGAATTAAATTAAACTAAATTGTATCATTGCACAATGGCTGTAGCTTCCAACATCTTTCTGCATTCATGAATCATTTTCTTTTTTAAATTCGCGAGCAACAGTAAAGAAAAAAAAGTTAGTCAAGGTCATGAAACGATGCGTTCCACACCATAAAATCATAAAAAATAAATTAATTGAGCCTGCTGCTGCGCCTGTCCAAGCAGGTCACGAGCTCACTAGGCCCATTTTCATGTGCGCAAGCTAACAGCTGTATATGGTCTAACAAGAGGAAAAATACCAGCTAGATCTTAATTTTGGTAGCTACCATCAATATGTTTTTGCTTAAATTAGTTGATCTCGCCAATTACATTTCTTTCGCCATCAGTTCTTTACCTTGCTCCCTGAATTATTTTATCTTGCATTTTGGATCTTCGTATTTCCTATTCTAGATTTTTAGGTTAATTGAACCTTTGACTTATCCTTATTTATCGTTCTTTGATTTACATCCACCAAATGGTTTAGGGATTAGATTTTATTATGGTCCTTATGTGTAATTTATTATTATCTTAGAGATTAAGCTACTTTGTTTAATACTAGTCTGGGTCCGTACTCTGCACAGAGCATGTTCAAATGGACATTTTATAGATATGTGATCGAAATAATAAACAAATAGTTATGGTAGACATGGTTAGCATTATATTTTAGAGGAGATAATAGAAAAATTCAATGAAACAGTTAAGTATATAGCAACTTCGTACATAACCAAT
>NCQV01128462.1:0-15013 GCA_002740545.1 Lophocereus schottii
ACATCACAAAATTTACCCAAATAAATCATGTTTAATAATCAACTAAACAAAAAATAAAATAAAAATAAACATATCAAAATAAAATAAGAAGGAAAAGGGGATTGCCGTGGCTTGTGATGTGAGGCGATGATGGTGAGGATAGGATGATTACTATGGTGAGGAAGAAGTGTGAATGAAGAGGATATGAAGCGTGATGGAGATTAAGATGGTGGCGAATGATGTTTTATGGTGAAGGAAGAGGTGTGAATGAAGAGGATATGAAGTGTGATGGAGCTGCATTGGTCGGGGTTAAAAGAGGGTGCCGTGGGGTGAGAAGATTGACGGTGAGGTTATGATGGATGAAGTGATGAGGAGGATGGTTGATATATATAGGGAGGAAAGGAGATGTGTGATTAGGGTTAGTAATTAGGGTTTCCTTCTTCCTTTCTTCCTTAGATTTCTTCTCCCTCAAGATTTCTAGTTCTTCACCAACTCTTGAAATCCTAGCCCAATTAAACAATTATGGAAATAATATTTCCCATAATTATTATTTTTGAATCGTCTTTATAGCCAAGCGTGTAAAACTCGAGCTTTAAGGTCCTCTCTTCTCCTCTTTATTAAATTAATACTAACCTAAAAAATATATAAAATAAAGTAAATTAGATCCAATAATATATATAATATAATCAAAATAATTATTAAAACAATACATGATTTTTGACTTAACAATGTTACTCACTTTGAGCTTGGATATATGAAGATAGAGGTGGTGTTTGGTGGTCATAGGAGTTAGGGATGGTGGCTGGTGGTGTTGGGGGTAGGGGCTGGTGGCTAGATGTGGCTGGGAGTGGTGGTAGCAGGCTAAAACAGTAGTAGAAAGGGCTGGTGGTGGTGCTGCCATGTAGGTTTAGAGTAGAGAGGAAGAAGAATACTAAGGTTTCTAATTGAATGAAAATGATTTTGAGTTTATCTTGAATACATGGCTAATATTTAAGCACGAAAAGTAACTTTGTGCTAATTAAAATTAGGTACAAATAATGGTGACTAACTTAATTTAATAACACCAAAATTTTCGAGCCATAATTTGAGTACAAAATGAATTGGGCAGCAATTTGGGCCCAAATGGGTTGGGCCAAACTTAATGAATTTGGGCCCAAATTTTTGCATGGTTAAAAATTAAATTTTTGTGACATTATGGAAAAATTTTTTTTGCCTAATCATATTTACCACGGCCTAATATCGATTCAGCCAAAATTATTACGGTAATTGAAGATCAAATTACATAGTGGGGCCCAACATGAATTCTCTCAACCGAGATGATTAAATGAGACAAATAAACGTAAAAAATTAATAATATGACTTAATTAAATAAATAAACATGATTTAGGGTCATCCTATCATACGGTGTGTTCTTGAGGGCCAGGGGTTCAGTCTCTAGTAGGTTGGCTTCCCATATGATGGGGGGCTGGACTGATCGCCCCCCATATCCGCAGCTTGGATAGGGGCAGAAGCTGCTGTCTCATCTAAACGACCTTCACTTCGTTGGCGCTTGCATATGGGTAAGCTTACCGCAGGCTTCTTCCCGGGCAGTACTAGAGGGGGTGCCTACAGTATGGATAACACTTTGGTTAAACACCAACAATGGGCTAAAATGAACAGGGGCAAACAGGGCTCAAGTGTGTACCTTCTTGGCTTACTGGTTCACCAGGGGCCATCTCTCCTCTTCTCGACGGCGCTCAGCCTCAGCCGCCACTTGCCTTGGGGTGGCATCCCCTGTCTTGAAAACTACCAATGATGCCCTCGCTTGCTCTGCATAGAACACAAAGGAGTCAGCTCAGAACCAAACAAAAAGGTCGACTAACACAAGAGCGACAAGTACCCTTAGAAAAATTCCTAAGTATCAAGAGGCCTGCTGCGGTTAGGAAGAAGTCATTCTAAAAAAAACTTTAATTTGCGAGCTAGACTTGCTCTTCCTCTTTTCGAGCCCCTCCACCGACTCTATCACTTACGCCATGAATTTGGGGATAGGCCGAGGCTTGTCATCCCCCCGGACGAAGTAATGGAAGAAGCAGGCCGTCTTCTTCTCCTCAGCCGTTAGTGCCTCGAGTGGATTCCTAATTGGCTTACCCTTTTTCCGATCAGGGATGTCTCCTCAACCTGACTCCCGACGGACAAAGAGGAAGTCGTACTTCTGGTGCTTCACCTTTGACTTCTTTTCAATGGCCGTCATAAAGCCCGACATGTTATTGAAGCAATACCATCCCAAGTCCCCAATCTCCTTGGGTGGTATCTGGACTGTATGCACTAGGCTGAATGCTCGGGCCATACAGGTAAAGTTGCGCAGCTCATAGGTCGTGATAAAGGAGCAAATGTTATGCCAGGACATAGGCGCGACCTGCGTAGGTGCCAGCTCGTACTTAGTCAAAATGTCTTCAATCACCGGGTGAAGAGGAAACCTAAGGCCGTAAGGGAAGGCTGTGTGGTAGACCCTCATGCACTTAGCAGGCGGCTCATTCACTGTTGCGTCTGCCTTAGGGATCGTAAAAGTATACCCCGCGGGCAAGAGGTATTTCTTTTCAAGGGTTATCCTCTTTAAGGTGAAAATGACCTTTGGGTTGGGGAAATGATTGCCCGGGCCATGTTGTGGGTCCGAGCACATAAGGCCCTAGAGAACTCCGATCCGTTCGCCACGATCTCAAGGACCGGCCCAACAGGAGAACTGCCCCTGCCCAACAGGAGAACTGCCCCTCTTCTTAAGAACTGAAATTCCAGAAATGGAAGGCCCTTCGTGCGGTAATAAGCTTGTGGACGCCCCCTCTGAGGACGAATGCTTCGACAACTCGTCTGAAGAGGAGGAAGATGTTTCCTCCAAGGAAGAACTAGAGGTAGTGGAGCCCGCTTTGGCCATCGACTTTGAAGAGCATGGGCCAGAACGGGGATTACATTGAGTGCCCTCTGTAAGCAACTCGCGGGCACCTGATGCGAGGGGTTGACTTAGTCTTTGCCATTCTTCATACCTAAAATTCAGTCACAAAGTTAGCTGTGGTGATTTCCCATGGGTATGAGACCTCCACCTCAGGGCGGAGGATACTAGGGCTAGAGGAGTACTCGTAGCTAAGCTATGAGGGAGTGCCAGGTTCAAAAAGAGGCACTACATAGGGAATCTTTTTGGGTTCCTTACATTGATTTTTTAGGGGAATGCCCGCAGCCACCCGACCATCAATAAAGGCCGAGAGGCTAAAGAGTTGCAGATGGCAGCCCTCCACCTATATACCTGCCAATCCATCAGGAACGTCCCCACTGAATGAGTAAGATGAAGACATAATTATACAAGTACAATAAACAATGCCTAAATGGGGGTACGAAGGTGTTCCCGCAAAGGATGAAGATTCGAAGGAGTAGGTTGAAGATGAGGATGAACACTCAAATAGATCCTTTGCAGAAGCAAGAAAAGAGGTTGAAGCGCCGTAGTGTGTTTGAATGTGGTGTAATTAGAGGGCGCAGAGCTTCTCTCTCTAGAAATCATTTCTCTCTCTAGACGGCTCTAGTATGCAAAGAGAAAATGACCTTTTTCGCTGACACCCACACTCTTATATAGACCAGGGATGAAAAACTCTTATCACTTGGTGCCACGTAATCACCCGCCACTCGTAGACATGAATCCTTAGGCTTTGGGGGGATAACAACATCCCAAGGACAACCCTTCGCCAATCGCCATACCTTTAGCCCCTGGGTAGACACATGATCCTTGCGTACGGCCTCTTGGCTGCTCGCTGCACCTCTGCTCCAGTAAGTGCTAGAGATCCCCGGGCACGGCCTTGGGGCCGGTCGCTACACCGTTAGCCCCAATAAGGTTTGAGGGTCCCAGAGCATGTCCTTGCGGCCTGTCACGATACTCCTAGCCCCAACAGGGACTAAGGGTCTTTGAATACGGCCTAGGGGCCAGTCACTATACTCAGCGCCTCAGTGGGGGTTAAGAGTCCTAGAGCACTGCCTTACGGCCGGTCGCTATACTCTTAGCACCAATAGGGGCTGAGGGTCTTTGAATATGGCCTAAGGGCCAGTCGTGCACTCTTACCCTCGGTGGGGGCTAAAGGTCCTAGAGCACGACCTTACGGTCGGCCGCTATACTCCTAGCCCTAATAGGGGTTAAGGGTCTTTAAATACGACCCAAGGGCTAGTTGCTGTACTCTTGGCCCCGATGGGGGCGAAGGGTCTTGGAGCACTGCCTTACAGCCGGTCGTTATACGCTTAGCCCCAGTGAGGGCTAAGGATCCTTGATCATGGCCGCATGGCCGGTCGCTATACTCTTAGTTCTAATGGGGCTAAGGGTCCTAAGAGCACGGCCTTAGGGCCGTTCGCGATGCTCGTAGTCCTAATAGGGGCTAATGGTCCTAGAACACGACTTTACGGTCGGCCGTGATACTCTTAGCCCTAGTGTGGGCTAAGAGTCCATAAGCATGGCATTACGGCCGGTCACTATACCTTTGACCCCAGTGGAGGCTAAGGGTCTCTTAACGTGGCCAATGACGGGCCGCTACACTACCAACCTTAATAAGGGCCATAACCCTAAACGTGCAGTCTTCTAACCGACCACTAGCGTGGCTCAGCTTCAGAACCGAGCATTGTCACATGAAGCCACGCATACATAAAAGCACATGATATAAAACAAGAACCAAGCCATAAGAAAGGAATTTTTATTACATCCAGATCATCACATAGCAACTATGCAAACAAGTGAAAGAAGAATACAACCAGTCTCGACGACCTACTCCCCGTCACTCTGGATGACATGCACATCCCTCAGCCTTGAAGTCACTTCAGGGCGCGGCTGAGGATTATAGACCATCTCAACAAGGCAGGGAACCTGGCCATCCCTTAGCCTTTCATCGATATCCTGCAACTACGTCTCAATGATATCGCACTTCAGCTCCTGTAGGTCCCGCTTCACGTACGACATGGCGTCCCTGCTCGAAAGTCCTAGCTCTGCTACCTCGTTAATCACCATGGCGTAGAAGATGGCCTGTACCATCTTAGGAATATGGGTGGCATGGGCAAACTGCATCGCCAAGAGAAGTTCAAAATCGGGGCAAAGGCCTTCGAAATTAAGGGGGAGCAGCTTCAGGCGAAGATTAGAGGATTCCCTCAATGACCAATGGAGGATGTACCTAGCATATTCCGCTGCATGTGTGGTGTCCTAGAAGGTGGGAAAAAAGGTCATCCTTCGTTCCACAGGGCTGCCAGGTGGTGTAGGGTCCGCTAGGGGGTTTGCAAGACGAGAAGCCTAGGCTCTCCTGAGCCTACGATGTTCTAGTCTAACTTTCGCATGGCCCACATCATGCAATCCATTATGAGCCTACGTGAAAGTCCCAGCTCTGCTGCATCATCCACAACCATGGCATAAAAGAATCAGGCAATGGATGTACCTGCCAATCCGATCAAGAGTTGGCCTGAAGTCGCGTGGGTAAATGATGGGCTGACGCCATGTAGATGATAACTGACGGGATCACAAGTTAAATGGCAAATCGCTGTATAAAATGATTCATTGATAAACTCATTAAGAGTTGTAACCTGATAAACATGTTCTACTTTTTGAAGATACAGGCAATGGACGTACCTTGAGTCTTTGAGAAAATGTCATATGACTTCATAAATGTTATATGTTTCATAAATGTTATCTGGCTTGATAAATATGTTCTGACTTGATAGCACTTATGCATAATAGGGAACGATAACTAGGAATCGATTCTGTTTCATAAATGTCATTGTAGGTATGTGTAGTCGGTAAATGATCCTTACTCACATAATCGAGGAATTATCTGTAATAAAAATTGAGTAATTAATGGTATACATAACTTTGGTATTTTAATATAACTTCAAAATTGAATTAATAAAAGTAATGAAATCTGATATGAAGTTAATGAAAGTAAAATAGACCACAATGAGATAAATGAGATTACCACGGAAAAGGCCTTGATGGTGATAAATGAGAGAGTGGTTGTAGCCTTTTCTGAGATAGGTTGCTAGTATGAGTTTAAGGCTCACTGAGATATAGCTTGGTTCAAGAAAATAGTGAATAAACTTAATTAGCTTGATAAAAACATTTGATATATTCTGAATTGAGCAAGTAATAAAGGTTTAAGGCTAAGAGGGATATATTATGGTTCAAAATAGCATAAACTTTGCCTGATAAATATGGTTACCGAGTCAAAACTCTCCTCACTTCTCACATTTTATTCACAAGTCCATTAAATATAATTTTCCACCCCAAATAGATTATTAACCCCAATGAAAGCTATTAAACTCCCCAAACTGGGTACTTTCTTTGTAATATTTGTAAGTTATTCAAAACTCATAACTAAGCTCCTAGAATGCATGTTTGGCTTCTTTTCTCTCATAAATCAAGCTGAAAGGTCCAATAAAATCCATGAATATTTGTTTCCTCCTTATAATACCCTTACTTTGGCTAATATGCTGAAAAACCACTCTATGATAAACCTTATAAAATTTGCAATATATTTCTTTATATTAATATCCGTAATCCCCTAATAAATTCATTTACTTTCATAACTAGTCCAATCAACCTCTCTTGGTCACAAATGGGACTTTCCATGATTCACCAATTTAGCAAAAAATTTTCATAACATCCATTTTTGAAGCCATCAACATATCCAAACTCCAAACAACTTCATTAATACATAATTACATAATTCGTATCCAAAAACATTTTCTTCAAAATTCCATAACTCACTTATTAAACCTACAAAATTCATGACGTTTTGTCAGAAACTCCCGAACATTATAAAGAATCTACAATAATATTTTGATAAATTTTGGATAAGCTACTTATTCCCAGTAATTCAGACAGTGGGTGACTATAGCAAAAATTCGAAAATGTCCATAATCCATTTATAAATATAAGCCCCTAGGTCATGGCCATTCCACGTGATCATCCAAATCACCATATTTATGCTTAAAATGATCACCTAAGGTCTTTGAAGGACACTCCATTGTAAGAATCACAACAATCAACTAAATTAACTCTAATTAGGAAGCATGATCATCCAACCAAAATAACTCTTTCCCCGTAACTTTAAACACTTCCACACTCAATACAAATTGCTAAATAAGCTTCAATTTGATCATCCAAATGTAGCCCATAAATAAAACAACCATAACACTCAAGACACAACAAGTTGGAGTTAGGGTATACCTTCTTGGATGCTTGACTTAAGAGGGGTTTAGAGTTTTTTTTGTGCAAGGGGGGCTGCTGGTGGAGTTGGGGTGCAGCTGTTGTCGGTCTGGTGGTGGTTGTCTAGGTGGTGGGGGAGGTTGGAATAGGTGGGGTAGTTACTGCCCCTGTTCTGGCAGCACCTGTGTAGAAGAGAGAGAGCAACAGAAAGCTTATCTCTTTAGTTTTTTTGTTTGTGAATTTTTGATGACTCACTTGGTTGGATGTTAGCCTAAGTATGGCTGAAAATTCGGAGTCATAAAGTGCCTTTTTGCTAACTAAAATTAGTCACAAAACATAGCTATTAGTGGAAATAAATTGGCAAGTAACTTGCGCTTTGTTGTTTTGGGCTTAAGTCATTAGTTTTGGGCTTGATTTTGGGCTTAAAATAATTCAAAGTCGCATTAAAAATTTTATAGGGCTCGGGATTAAATTTTTTCAGTGTTAAGAAAATAAATAATTGCTAAATCATGGTTACTGAGGCCCAATATCGATTTACCCGATGTTTAATCAAGCAATGAAATTTGAATTGACAATCAATGAAACTTGGATTGTAAAATGGGACCCAAAATGAAATATCTCCTAATTGGGATGATTAAATACAATAAATGAAGGTGAAAAATTTAAAATAACATAATGGAATTCGTTAGATAAATAAATTGGGTGTAATTAAATAAATAAACATGATTTGGTTAAATAAATAACCATCATCAATTAAATAAATAACCATAATTAATTAAACAAATAAACATGATTTAAATAAATAAATATGGTTTAGGGTCGGGCTATTATAGCCTTCCCCTTAAAGAGTTTCGTCCTCGAAACTTATGAAGCCTATTCATGTATGCAAAGCTGCCTCAAATATTGATAGTTGGTTTTCATTGCTTCCCTTCAAGCATGTATAATTAGCCTAAAGTGCATAGTTACTTAATCCTGCGATCGAGTATCTATGTCCTTAGTTACTTCACTAGCTTGATTACTTTGGTTCAAAATTGATATTCTCTTCAAAAGAAAAACTTGTTTCTACAAAGGAGGCACTCTACTCTGCTGGTTCTCTGTCTTGACCACTAATAACTATGGAAACAATTGCATTTCCTAACAATTACTCTAATACTGACTCATAAAGCCCAATGTAACGAGGACTTAATTACCTATGGTATCCACTCCTGACACCCTTGACTTGATAAGCCCTTTGGAATACTTTATATCTCATTTGAACTTTGATTGTCTCCTTCCTTGGTCAATATGACTATATGACTGTTGTGTAGTCCTTGTGTCACCTTAGCATGTGCTTGAGCTGTTTGATTATTCTCAATGCTTCATCTAGCTTACTCTAATACCGCTAGACACTATTTGAGATTATGCCCTTATCAAAATATCCTTATCTGATGTTCTTAATGCATCACACGATCTTCCCTCATCAGACTAGTCTAAGATTTGCTCTAAGTCCAAATTAGACGCTAGAATAAACATGGTCAGTGATGAAAATGATGGAATTGGTAGCCAAGTGAGTCATTAGGAACAAAAAAATAAACAATGAGACTAGAAAAAATTTATAAAGGACGGATTAACTTGGGGTGGTTAGAATAAAGATAACCATAGGTGTATCATGAATTCTAAAATATAATGCCATAAGAATTGTGATTTATAAATATGAATCATAAAGGGTCTAATAAATAATCAACCAAGGAAAAAATGGCCCGATTAAACTTCAGTTTAACTTATGAATTAGAAACAAGATGACAAGCGACTGAGCTTCAATAAAGTGACTTTATAGCCACAAGCAAAGAGATAAGTGCAATAGATAGATGAGACAAGCAATGTGCAAAAAATATATAGATAGATTGGATAAGCAAAGTGCGATAGATAGACAAATAGATTGGACAAGCAAACTATGATGGATAGATAAATGCATTGAACGAGCAAAGTGCCAAGATAAATAGATTGAGTAAGTTACAATAGGAGCATGCCTTTGCTCATATGAAGCCAATTCGAGTATAATAATAAGATTAAATAGAGAATGCGGAAGTTTATTTATCAGAATGTAAGATATATGTGTGGGAGTTAAAGCTCAAAATAAAGAGAGTAAGGAGATTATGACAATCGCAATCACCCACACCAGTGAGAGTTAAATTACATTATGAATTCAAAGCAAGTTATACGAGCTTATCATNNNGTATAAATGAGATGTAACGTAGATGTATGAATCGACTTTCAATAGAATGAACTATAACTCATGATCATGAAATAAAGATAGTGAAAGTTGAGAGCACTGGAATGTTAATAACCTTATAAGGTCGAACAAAAATGTATTGCACATTTAACAATGGATTTGCAAAGACATGGAAGACCATGCTAATAGGAAATATATGGTTGAAATGCAAGGGAGATTAAACAATATTGGATAGTTTCAAGGTTTGAAGATGAGACAAGCAAACAATTAAAAGAATAAGTATAAAAGGGCATTTTTGTAAAAGATAAATAGTGGTTGCATGGTTTAGGTGTGATATCCAGACCTCAAATCATTTCTGGAAAGGACTTCTATTGTTGGCAGTTAATCCCATAAATGACCTATTCAAGGTATAGGGCACTTGTTTTTGATAGTGATCTTGTTCAACTCTCTGTACACTGTACACAACCATAAGGTTCTGTCTTCCTTCTTCACACATATAAAGTTAGGGTTTCCCACGTTGACACACTTGGTCAAATAACTCCCTTCTAGAATAACTCATCTTACTAAATCTTTAGTTCTTTAAACTCTGCTGGGGATCATATGATAGGGGCTTCGAAAATGAATAGAGCACCTAGAATTAGGTTGATCTAAAAATCAATGTTTCTTGGGGGAAAACAGTCCTGAAAGTCCTCAGATGAAACATCTCTAGCTTCACAAACTATAACTATAGGCATGTATATACCAAGTGTGGTTGGTATATAACTATTATTCAATGCATTACCAACACGATAATTCATTTGCAACATGATAACTCATTTGCTCACACAGTATAATTGGGGCGGAAATAGGGTTTTTTCTTCCCACAGTCCATAGAAACACGAGTCTAGTCTTTCGCTACTTCTCAAGCTAACCTTAAGATCTTTGCAAGTCATCTTCTATAAGCACACAATTAGTTCATCCCCATAATGATAACAAGGTCTTCCAATCAAATTGGATTAAATGCCCGATGAATATGGTTCTAGCAATACTAATGGAGGCATATTTATAAAGGATACCACATTCAACTACCAATTGGTCTCGTCAAATTTAAAAGATAGGGAGACGATCTAAAGTGTAATGAGATGTAACAACACCATGAACTCTTGCAAAGATATTTCTTTATTAGTTATAAAGGACTGGCATAAAACGAGGAAGATTCGTACTAAAAGATGTAAGGCATATAAAGAAGCTGCATATACAAGATATACAACTTATTCATAATGGTCATGATAGTAAAGTAAATGAATGATGTGATGAAGTTGAGAGAGAGTATTAAGTACTGAAGGTGAAGAAATATAACATATTGCCAAAGCGGCTTTTGAAAAGTGATACAGTATCCATATGTGACTAAAATGATGAAGATAAGGGTCAACACTACCAGAAGGGAAATTTTATTCATCTAGTGTTTGAAAGGACAACACGTCAAGATGAAGGAGTCAGGCTTATGACTAAACATGGTGAAATCCATGAACAACAAATTTTGCAGTAAATAGAAGTCTTAGGTACGCATATAAACTTCGAAATTGCTGGTTGATGGAAATAGCACAAATAGTTATTCATCATTAATAAGATAGGCTGTCCTAGTAAAGAAAGGATTTCCAAAATAATTTGAGCAACGACATGCAGTCACGACCATAGAATAGTATGCCAACATGATGTTATGGTGCTATAGAAACACGAATAATATGGATCCGTTTAATTGCTGAAAGGGCACTCAATAACTGGGTCTGAAGCAACCAAAGGCTTTGCAAGCAATAAATGAATAGTGCCCAAATAAAAGCAATGCGTTAAAGTAGGTGGTAGTAAAAATATGAACACAGTGGTGACTAAACTGTAAGTGGAATGCATCAAACATGCTTAGGAGGAACTATAAATAACACAGTAATCTATACCGGGGGTCATTACAGGCTCCATTATGAAAACAGGGAATTAAATAATTATGATTATGAGGGTTTGAATCGCCTATAAGAAAAGTTGCTCAGATGTGTTTAAAGGACTCCCTACAGACCACATATGAGATTTTTCATAAACACTCCATTACAAATCAAGAGAGTGTTAGTGGCAAAGAAATGATGCCTCTCAACAATTCAAGGTAACTAGGGCAGAAATAAGTCAATGACAAAAAGTAATAGGAGCATTACTGATGTAAGGTTTTAGTGTCAAGACCAGATAATTCCTATACATGACAGCTTAATCTTACTTGTACCACCCATATAATGCCAAGTAGCACATCATAAGCTACTAACTGTTATTACTAAACATAAGCACTCATTGTAATGTTCATCTCATACTGGTTCACTTCAAAGATATTGCCCCACAAAGCATTTACTCATTTAGACGTTTACATCTAACTTGACACTGTATTAATCCCTTAAGAAGTTGCAAATGGCACCCCCACATCCAGTTTCAACTATCATTGTGTCCAAGATCAGGTATACTAACACACCTCAATAAAACTCTCAAATCCTGAGGCAAAACGGACAAAATTTCACCTAAAAACTGACTAAAACTCGACTTAAAGCCTTATAATAGACACCTGAAATAGAGAGAAGCACTACAATTGCTCAACAGCCACATGCTGTAGTTCATAACTCAATGGGTCACACACCCGAAATAAACGATTGTAAAAATTTAATCAAACAAGAGAAGCGAAACATACAATACAACCTCCACATAAATGAGAGCATGCCCCACTAATAGGTCACCCAAATGGCACCACACTCCACCTTACTAATGCTCGGATCTTAGGATATTACAAAATGATTGGGTCACCCAAATGGAAATAGTTCCTTCTTATTTGCCCATACATATGAACTTATAGTCAGTAACTCATTTAACTGGTCCAACATAACTCATACACACCTTGATAGCCAATTCATAAACACTTGATAGCTCATTGTGGCCCTTAAAACTTTAGCTCTAATACCATAACTGTAATGCCCTCAAAATGCAAATGACGTGATTTATGGAAAACTATAGTAGAAGACTTAATGATAGAAGACGCTACTGCCGTCCTGATAAGGATAAGGCTCACCAAAATCATTTAATCTTGCGACTCATGTTCACAATCACAATATCTATTAAACTGAAACACTTCAAGACCAAAGTCCACAATAGTTCAACTTCAATATAATGGGTTTAATTATACCATGTGCTAACTGACACTCCATATAACACAAGTATATTGAATATAGACCCAACTTGACTCTGAGGTCGATCCAACATTTAGGCCATTCTAAATCCACTGTGAGCCTCTGATGACTTCCAAAAGGGCTTGCTAAATGGAAAAACATATGATACTTCATCACCTAAAATGGAAAATATGAAAACAATTCGAAAATGTGAGTTAAAGCTCAGTATATGCATTCCTGCATTGTAAAATGAGCGCAGAAACACTGTTAATGGGTACCCACCTTTGCAATTTGTTTAGTTCGTAATAACAATGAAAATGAAAGTACTATGAAACTAAATTGCTCATTATTATTTGGATGTGAACCCCTTACAATGACATGATCTATACATAGGTGTACACCTACTCATCCGATTAAGAGTTGGCTTGAAGCCGCGCGGATAAAATATGGGTTGATGCCCTATAGATGATAATTGACGGGGTCACAAGTTAAATGGCAAATCGTTGTATAAACTAATTCATTGATAAACTCATTAAGAGTTATAACTTGATAAATATGTTCTGCTTTATAAAGATACAGGCAATGGACGAACCTTGAGCCTTTAAAAAAATGTCATCTGACTCGATAAATATATTTTAACTTGATAACACTTATGCATGACGGGAAACAATAACTAGGCCTCGATTCTATTTCATAAATGTCACTATACATATGTGTGGTTTGTAAATGATCCTTACTCAAATAATTGAAAGTATGTGTAATCGAAATTGAGTAATTAAATGGCATACATAACTTGGGTATTTCAATATAACTTCAAAACTGAATTAATAAAGGTAATAAATCTGATATAAAGTAAATGAAAGTAAAATAGATCACAATGAGATAAATGAGATTACCACAGAAAAGGCCTTGATGGTGACAAATGAGAGAGTGGTTATGGCCTGTTCTGAGATAGGTTGCTGATACGAGTTTAAGTGTCACTGAGGTATAGCTTGGTCTGAGAGAATAGTGCGTACACTAGGTTAGCTTGATAAATGCATTTGATACATTCTGAATTGAGCAAGTAATAAAGATTTGCGGCCAAAAGAGATATATCATGGTTGAAAATAGGATAAACTTGGCCTGATAAATATGGTTTCTGAGTCAATCTCCTCACTTCTCATATTTCATTCACAAGTCCATCAAATATAGTTTTTCACCCAAAATAGATTGTTGACCCCAATGAAAGCTATTAAACTTACCAAACTTGGAACTTTCTTTGTAACATCCATAAGTGATTCAAACTCATAATTAAGCTCCCAAAATGCATGTTTCGCTTCTTTTCTCTCATAAATCGAGCTAAAAGCCACTATTAAATCCATGAATATTTATTTCCCCCTTATAATAGCCTTACTTCGACTAATATGCTCAAAAAACACTGCACCATAAACCTTACAAAATTTTTAATATATTTCTTTACATCAATATCGACAGTCTCCCATAAATTCATTTATTTAAATAATTAGTCTGATCAACCTCTTTTTGCCACAAATGGGGACTTTTCACGATTCACCAATTTAGCCAAAAATTTTCATAAAATCCAATTTTGGAGCCATTAACATATCCAAACTCCAAACAACTTCATCTATACATAATCACATAATTCGTATCCAAAAATAAGGCAGTTTTCTTCAGAATTTCATAACTCACAGATTACACCTCCAAAATTGAAGATATTTTGCTAGAAACTCCCAAAGTTTATAGAGAATCTACAATAATATGTTCACAAATTTGGACAAGCCAATTATTCCCTATAATTTTGACAATGGGTGACCATAGCAAAAATCCAAAAATGTCCATAATCCATCTATAAATATAAAACCCTAGGTCATGGCCATTCCACATGATCATCCAAATCACCATATTTAAGCTTAAAATGATCACTTAAGGTCTTTCAATGACACTCCATCGTAAGAATCACAACAATCAACTAAATAAACGTGAATTAGAGAAGCATGATCATCCGACCAAAATAGCTCTTTCCCCGTAACTTTGAACACTTCCATACTCAATACAAATTGCTAAATAAGCTTCATTTTGATCATCCAAACATGGCCTATAAATAAAACAATCATAAAACTCAAGACACAACAAGTTGGGATTAGGGTACACCTTCTTGGATGCTTGATTTAAGGGGGTTTAGAGCTATTTTTAGGCAAGGGGGTCTACTGGGTGGGGGCTGGGAGTTGGGGGGTGCAGCTGGTGTTGACCTGGTGGCAGAAGGGCAGCTATCTGGGCTGCAGAGGTGGTTGGAGCAGACGCGGTAGCTGCTGACTCTGGCAGCATTAGTGCAAGAGAGGGAGAGTAATGGAAAGTTTATCTCTTCATTTTTTTTGTGTGTGAATTTTTGATGAGTCACTTGGTTGGATGTTAGCCTAACTATGGCTAAAAATTTGAAGTCATAAGGTACCTTTTTGCTAA
>NCQV01128462.1:15028-30388 GCA_002740545.1 Lophocereus schottii
AAGCACCGCCATTAGGGGAAATAAATTGGCATGTAACTTAGGCTTTGTTGTTTTGGGCTTAAATGGTTAGTTTTGGGCTCAAAATAATTCAAAGTTGCATTAAAAATTTTGTAGGGCTCAAGATTAAATTTTTCCAATGTTAAGAAGTTAAATAATCGCTAAATCATGGTTACTGAGGCCTAATATTGATTCATCCGATATTTAATCAAAAAACGAAACTTGAACTGATAATCAATGGAACTTGAATTGTAAAGTGGGACCTGAAAGGAAATATCTCCCAACCAAGATAATTAAGTATGATAAATAAAGGTGGAAAATTTAAATAACATAATGGAATTCGTTAGAAAAATAAATTGGGTGTAATTAAATTAATAAACGTGATTTGGTTAAATAAATAACCATGACTAATTAATAAATAACCATGATTAATTAAACGAATAAACATGATTTAAATAAATAAATATGGTTTACGATCCGGCTATTATAGCCTTACGCCCTTAAAGAGTTTCACCCTCGAAACTTATGAAGCTTATTCATGTATGTAAAGCTGCCTCAAATATTGATAGTTGGTTTTCATCACTTCCCTCCGAAGAGGTATAATTAGCCCAAAGTGTATAGCTGCTAAATCCTGCGATCGAGTGTCTAGGTCCTCGGTGACTTCACTAGCTCGATTACTTTGGTTCAAAATTGATATTCTCTTCAATAGAAAAAGTTGTTACTACAAAGGAGCTACTCTACTCTACTGGTTCTCTATGTTGACCACTAATAAGTATGAAAAGCATAGCATTTCCTAATAAGTACTCTAATACTGACTCATAAAGCCCAATGTAATGAGGACTCAATTATCTCTGATATCTAGTCTCCTGACACCTTTGGCTAGATAAGCCCTTTAGAATACTTTATATCTCATCTGAACTTTGATTGTGTCCTTCCTTGGTCAGTATGACCATATAACTCTTGTGAAGTGCTTGTCTCACCTTAGCATATACTTGAACTGTCACGTCTAGCTTATTTTAATATCGCTAAACATTGTTTGAGATTTTGCCCCTATAAAAATGTCCTCATCTGATGTTCTTAATGCATCACATGATGTTTCCTCATTAGACTAGCCTAATATCTGCTCTAAGTCCAAATTAGGTTCCAGAATAAACATTGTTATCGATGAAAATGATGGAATTGATAGTCAAGTGAGTCATTAGGAACAAAAGAAATAAACAATAAGACTAGAAATGATTTATAACAGATAAATTAACATGGGGTGGTTAGAATAAAGAGAACCATAGGTGTATTATGAATTCTGAAATATAATGCCATAAGAATTATGATTTATAAAGATGGATCATGAAGAGTCTAATAAATAATCAACTAAGGAGAAAGATAGCCCGGTTATACTCGAGTTTAACCAATGAATTAGAAACAAGATAACAAGTGACCAAGCTTCAACGAGGTGACTTTATAGCCACAAGCAACGAGATAAGAGCAATAGATAGATGGGACAAGCAATTTGCAATAAATAGATAGATAGATTGGATAAACAAAGTGCGATAGATAGACACATAGATAAATGGATTGGACGAGCAAAGTGCCAAGATAAATAGATTAGGCAAGTTATTATAGGAGCATGCCTTCGCTCATATGAAGCCAATTTGAGTACAACAATAAGATTAAATAGAGAATGCGGAACTTCATTTATCAGAATGTAAGATACATATGTGGGAGTTGAATTTCAAAATAAAGAGAGCAAGGGGATTATGAAAATCATAATCACCCACACCAACAAGAGTTGAATTACATTATGAATTCAGAGCAAGTTATATGAGCTTATCATCATGAATAAATGAGATGTAAGGTAGATGTGTGAATTGGCTCTGAACGGAATGAACTACAACTTATGATCATGAAATAAAGATGGTGAAGGTCGAGAGTACTGGAATGTTGACAACCATATAAGGTCGAACGAAAATGTATTGCACATTTAACAGTCGCAAAGATATGGAAGACCACGCTAATAGGAAATATGGGGTTGAAATGCAATGAAGATTAAACAATATTGGATAGTATCAAGTTTTGAAGATGAGACAAGCAAACAATTACAAGAATAAGTATAAAAGGGCATTTTTGGAGAAGATAAATAGTGGCTGCATGGTTTAGGTGTGATATCCAAACCTCAAATCATTCCTGGAAAAGACTTCTGCTGTTGGTAGTTAATCCCATAAATCATTTATTCAAGGTATATGGCACGTGTTTTTCATAGTGATCTTGTTCAACTCTCTATACACAGTACACAACCATAAGGTTCTGCCTTCCTTCTTCACACATATAAAGTTAGGGTTTCCCACGGTGACACACTTAGTGAAATAGCTCCCTTCTATAGCAACTCATCTTACTAAATCTGTAGTTCTTTAAACTCTACTAGGGGTCATATGACAAGGGCTCTAAAAACAAATTGAGCACCTAGAACTAGGCTGATCTGAAAATCAATGTTTCTTGGAGGAAAACAGTCCTGAATGTCCTCTAATAAAACATCTCTAGATTCACAAACTATAATTATGGGTATGTATATACCAAGTGTGGTTTGCATATAACTAATATTCAATGCATTACTGACACGATAATTCATTTGCTTACACAGTGTAATGGGGGCAAAAATAGGGTTTTTTCTTCGCACAGTCCATAGAAACATACATATAGTGTTTCCTTATTTCTCAAGTTAACCTTAAGATGTTTATAAGTCATCTTCTATAAGCACATAGTTAGTTCATCCCCATAATGATAACAAGGTCTGCTAATCAAACTGGATTGAATGCCTAATGAATGTGGTTCTAGCAATACTAATAGAGGCATGTTCACAAAAGACATCACATTCAACTGCTTACTGGCCTCATCAAATTTAAAAGACAGGGAGACAGTCTAAAGTGTAAGGAGATGAAGCAACATCATGAACTCTTGCAAAGATATTTCTTTATTGGTTATAAGGACCAGCATATAAACTGAATGAATGAGAGGATGAAGATTCGTAATGAAAGAGGTAAGACATACAAAGGACATGCATATACAAGACATGCAACATATTCATGATGGTCATGATAGTAAAGTAATTGAATGATGTTATGAAGTCTAGAGGGAGTTTTAAGTACTGAAGGTGAAGAAATATAACAGATTACCAAAGCGGCTTTTGAAAAGTCATACGATATCCGTATGTGAGTAAAATGACAAAGATAAGGGTCAACACTACCAGAAGAAAAAGTTTATTCATCTGGTCTTTGAAAGGGCAATACGTCAAGACGAAGGAGTCAGGCTTATGACTGAACATGGTGACATCCATCAATAACACATTTTCCAGTAAATGGAAGTCTAAGGCAGGCGTATAAACTTCAAAACTGCTGGCAGATGGAAATAGCGCAAATCGTTATTTACCATTAATAAGATAGGCTGTACTAGTGAAGAAAGGATTTCTGAAATAATTTGAGTAACGACATGCGGTCACAACCATAGAATAGTATGCCAAGATGATGTTATGGTGCTATAAAAACACAAATAATATGGATCCATTTAATTGCAAAAAGGGCGCTCAATGACTAGGTCGGAAGCAACCAAACGCTTTGTAAGTAATAAATGAATAGTGCCCACATAAAAGCAAGGAGTTAAAGTAGGTGATAGTAAAAATACGAACATAGTGGTCATCGAACTGTAAGTAGAATGGATCAAACATGCTTAGGAAAAACTGTAAATCATATAGTAATGCATACCGGGTGTCATTATAGGCTCCATTATGAAAACAGAAAATTAAATGGTAATGATTGTTAGAGTTTGAACCGCCTAAAAGAAAGGTTGCTCAGATGTGTTTAAAGGACTCCCTACAGACAACATATGAGATTTTTCATAAGCACCCCATTACAAATCAAGAGAGTGTTAGTGGCGAAGAAATGATGCCTCTTAACAATTCAAGGTAACTAGGGCAGAAATAAGTTAATGACAAGAAGTAATGGGAGCATTGCTGATATATGGTCTTAGTGTTAAGACCAGATAATTCCTATACATGACAGCTTAATCTTACTTGTGCCACCCATATAATTCCAAGTAGCACACCGTAAGCTACTAACTATTATCACCAGACATAAGCACTCATTGTGCGTTCATCTCATAGTGGTTCACTTCAAAGATATTGCCGCACAAAACGTTTCCTCATCTAGAGTTTTACATCTAACTTGGCACAATGTTAATCCCTAAGAAGTTGCAAACGGCATCCCCACATCGGGTTTCAACCATCACTATATCCAAGATCAGGTATATTAATACACCTCATCAAAACTCTCAAATTCTGGAGCAAAACGGATAGAGTTTCACCTAAAAATTGACAAAAACTAACTTAAAGCCGTATAATAGACACCTGAAATGAAGAGAAGCACTTCAATAGCTCAACGGCGACTCGTCGGAGTTCATAACTCAGCGGGTCACGCACTCGGAGTGCACGATAGCAAAAATTTGAATAATAAGAGTGACAAAATATACAATACAACTCCCAGATAAATGAGAGCATGCCTCACTAACAGGTCACCCAAATGGCTCCACACTCCACTTTGGTAATGCTCGGACCTTAATATATTGCTAAATGATTGGGTCACCCAAATGAAAATGGTTCCTCCTTATATGCCCATAAATATGAAGTTATAGTCAATAACTCATTTAACTGGTCTAACTTAACTCATACAAACCTTGATAGCCAATTCATATACACTTGATAGCTCACAGCGGCCCTTAAAACCTTAGCTCTGATACCACAACTGTAACGCCCCCAAAATGCGAATGATATGATTTACGGAAAACTGCAATGGAGGACTTAATGATAGAAGGCGCTACCACCATCCTGATAAGGATAAGGCTCACTGAAACCATTTAATCTTGCGACTCATGTTCACAATCACAATATCTGTTAAACTACAACACTCCAAGACTAAAGTACATAATAGTTCAACTTCAACACAATCGATTTAATTATACCATATTCTAACTCGCATTCCACACTACACAAGTATATTGAATATAGACCCAACTTGACCCTGAGGCCGCTCCCAACATTCAGGCCATGCTAAATCCACTGTGAGCATCTGATGACTTCTAAAAGAGCTTGTTAAATGGAGAAACGTGTGATCCTTCATCACCTGAAGTGGAAAACATGAAAACAACTTGAAAATGTGAGCTAAAGCTCCGTACATGCATTCCTGTATTGTAAGATAAGCATAGAAATACTGTTGATGGGTACCTACCTTTGCAATTTATTTAGTTCGCAATAATAGTGAAAATGAAAGTAATATGAAACTGAATTGCTCATTATTATCTGGATGTAAACCCCTTGTAATGATATGATCTATACATAGATGTGCACCTGCCAATAGCCTAAAGTCGCGCGGGTAAATGAAGGGTTGACGCCCTATGGATGGTAACTGACGGGGTCACAAATTAAATGGAAAATCGCTGTATAAACTAATTCATTGATAAACTCATTAAGAGTTGTAACTTGATAAACATGTTCTAGTTTCTGAAAATACAGGCAATGGACGTATCTTGAGTCTTTGAAAAAAATGTCATCTGACTTGATAAATGTCCTCTGTTTCATAAATGTCATCTGACTTGATAATATTATGCATAATAGGCAACAATAACTAGACCTTGATTCTATTTCATAAATGTCATTGTAGGTATGTGCTGCCATTAAATGATCCTTACTCACATAATTGAGGAAGTATATGTAATAGAAATTGACTAATTAAATGGTATACATAACTTAGGTATTTTAATATAACTTCAAAACTGAATAATAAAAGTAATTAAATCCAATATAAAGTAAATGAAAGTAAAGTGGACTACAATTTGATAAATGAGATTACCACGGAAAAGGCCTTGATGGTGACAAATGAGAGAGTGGTTGTGGCCTATTTTAAGATAAGTTCTTGATACTAGTTTAAGGGTCGCTGAAGTACATCTTAGTTCAAGAGAATAGCAAAAACACTAGATTAGATTGATAAATACATTTGATACATTCTGAATTGAGCAAGTAATAAACATTTGAGACCAAAAGAGATATATCGGGGTTTAAAACAGCATAACATTGGCCTGATAAATATGGTTTCTGAGTCAAAACTCTCCTCACTTCTCATATTTCATTTACAAGTTCATTAAATATATTTTTTCATCCCAAATAGATTATTGACCCCAATGAAAGCTATTAAACTTGCCAAACTTAGCACTTTCTTTATATTATGCATAAGTGATTAAAAACTCATAATTAAGCTCCCAAAATGCATGTTTCTCTTCTTCTCTCTCATAAATCGAGCTGAAAGCCGATATAAAATCCATGAATATCTATTTCCTCCTTATAATAGCCTTACTTTGGCTTTACTTTGGCTAATATGCTCAAAAACTACTCCATCGTAAACCTTACAAAATTTGCAATATATTTCTTTGCATCAATATCCACAATCACCCAAGAAATTCATTTACTTGCATTATTAGTCCAATTAACCTCTTTTTGTCACAAATGGGACTTTCTACGATTCACCAAATTAGCCAACATCCAATTTTGAAGCCATTAACATATCCAAACTCCAATTAACTTCATTTATACATAATTACATAATTCGTATCCAAAAACAGGCATGTTTTCTTCAAATTTCCATAACCCACTGAGTACACCTCCAAAATTCATGAATTTTTTCCAAAAACACCCAAATAGTATAGAGAATCTGTAGTAGCATGTTTGTAAAATTCGTTAAGCCAATTATTCCCAGTAATTCAGACAGTGTGTGACTACAGCAAAAATCCGAAAATGTCCATAATCCATGCATAAATATAAACCCTAGGCCATGGCCATTCCACATGATCATCCAAATCACCATATTTAAGCTTAATATGATCACTTAACGTCTTTTATGGACACTCCATTCTAAGAATCACAACAATCAACTAAATAAACTTGAATTAGGAAGCATGATCATCCAACCAAAATAACTCTTTCCCCATAACTTTAAACACTTCCATACTCAATAGAAATTGCTAAATAAGCTTCATTTTGATCATCCAAATATAGCCCATGAATAAAACAACCATAAAACGCAAGACACAACAAGGTGGAGTTAGGCTACACCTTCTTCGATGCTTGATTAAAGAGGGGTTTAGAGTTGTTTTTGTACAAGGGGGCTGTTGGGAGGTGGCTGGGAGTTGGGGGGTGCAGTTGGTGTTGGTCCAGTGACAGAAGGGCAGTTGTCTGGGTAGAAGGGGAGGTTGGAACAGATAGGACAGCTGTTGCCCCTGTTCTGGCTGCACTGGTGTAGGAGAGAGAGAGTAATGGAAAGCTTATCTCTTCATTTTTTTGTGTGTGAATTTTTGATGAGTCACTTGATTGGATGTTAGCCTAAGTATGGCTGAAAATTTTTAGTCATAATGTACCCTTTTGCTAACTGAAATTAGTCACAAAACATAGCTATTAGTGGAAATAAATTAGCAAGTAACTTAGGCTTTGTTGTCTTGGGCTTAAATGGTTAGTTTTGCGCTTGATTTTGGGCTCAAAATAATTCAAAGTTGCATTCAAAATTTTATAGGCTCGGGATTAAATTTTTGCAACGTTAAGAAAATAAATAATCGCTAAATCATGGTTACTGATGCCTAATATCGAGTCACCTGATATTTAATCAACCAACAAAACTTAAATTGACAATCAACGAAACTTGAATCGTAAAGTGAGACCCAAAATGCAATACTCCCAACCAGGATGATTGAGTATGATAAATGAAGGTGGAAAATATAAATAACATAATGGAATTTGTTGGATAAATAAATTGGGTGTAATTGAATAAATAAACATAATTTGCTTAAATAAATAATCATGACCAATTAAAGAAATGACCATGATTAATTAAAAAAATAAACATGATTTAAATAAATAAATATGGTCTAGGGTCGGTATTACAACCTTGCCCCCTTAAAAAAGTATCATCCTCGAAACTTATGAAGCCTATTCATGCATCCAAAGCTGCTTCAAATATTGATAGTTAGTTTTCATTGCTTCCCTCCAAAGAGGTATAATTAGACCAAAGTGTACAGCTGCTTAATCCTGTGATCGAGTATCTAGATCCGCAGCGACTTCACTAGCTCGATTACCTCGATTAAAAATTGATATTATCTTCAAAAGAAAAATGTGTTACTACAAAGGAGGTACTCTACTCTACTGCTTCTCTGTCTTAACCACTAGTAAGTATGGAAACCATTGCATTTTCTAATAAGTAGTCTAATACTGATTTATAAAGCCCAATGTTACGAGGACTCAATTATCTCTGATATCCAGCCTCCTGACACCCTTGACTAGATAAAGAGAGTAAGTTCAAAATAAAGAGAGTAAGGGGCTTATGACAATCGCAATCACCCACACCAATGAGAGTTGAATTACGTTATGAATTCAGAGCAAGTTATACGAGCTTATCATTATGAATAACTGAGATGTAAGGTAGATGTGTGAATCGACTCTCAACAAAATGAACTACAACTCATGATCATGAAATAAAGATGGTGAAGGTCGACAGCACTGGAATGTTGACAACCATATAAGGTCGAACAAAAAGGTATTGCACATTTAACAATGGGTTTGCAAAGACATAAAAGACCATGCTAATATGAAATATAGGGTTAAAATGCAAGGAAGATTAAACAAAATTGGACATTATCAAGGTTTGAAGATGAGACAAGCAAATAATTACAAGAATAAGTATAAAAGGTATTTTTGCAAAAGATAAATAGCAGCTGCATGGTTTAGGTGTGGTATCCACACCTCAAATCATTCCTGGAAAAGACATCTGTTGTTAGCAGTTAATCCCATAAATCATCTATTCAAGGCATAGGGCATTTATTTTTCATAGTAATCTTGTTCAACTCTCTATACACAGTACACAACAATAAGGTTTTGCTTTCCTTCTTCACACATATAAAGCTAGGGTTTTCCATGGTGACACACTTGATCGAATAACTCCCTTCTGTAACAACTCATCTTACTAAATCTTTAGTTCATTGAACTCTGCTGCAGGTCATATGATAGGGGCTCTGAAAATGAATTGAGCACCTAGAACTATGTTGATCTGAAAATTAATGTTTCTTGGGGGAAAACAGTCCTAAAAGGCATCAGATGAGAGATCTCTAGATTCACAAACTATAATTATGGATATGTATATACCAAGTGTGGTCGGCATTACTAACACGATAACTCATTTGCTTACACAGTGTAATTAGGGTGGAAATAGGGTTTTTTCCTCCCACAGTCCATAGAAACACGTGTCTAGTGTTTCCTTATTTCTCAAGCTAACCTTAAGATCTTTATAAGTCATCTTCTATAAGTACACAGTTAGCTCATCCCCATAATGGTAATAAGGTCTGCCAATCGAACTGGATTGAATGCTCAATGAATATGGTTCTAGTAATACTAATGGAGGCATATTTATAAAAGATAGCACATTCAACTACTTACTGGTCTCATCAGATATAAAAGACAGGGAGACGATCTAAAGTTTAAAGAGATATAACAACACCATGAACTCTTGCAAAGATATTTCTTTATTGGTTATAAAGGACCGACATGTAAACCGAATGAATGAAAGAACGAAGATTCGTAAAGAAGGAGATAAGGCATATAAAGGACTTGCATATATAAGACATGCAGCTTATTTATGATGGTCATGATAGTAAAGCAAATGAATGATGTTATGAAGTTTAGAGGGAGTATTAAGTACTGAAGGTGAAGAAATATAACATATTACCAAAGCAGCTTTTGAAAAGTCATACGGTATACGCATGTGAGTAAAATGACGGAGATAAGGGTTAACACTACTAAAAGGAAAATTTTATTCATCTGGTGTTTGAAAGGATAATACGTCAATATGAAGGAGTCACGCTTATGACTGAACATGGTGGCATCCATCAATAACACATTTTGTAGTAAATGGAAGTCTTAGGTAGGCATATAAACTTTGAAACTGCTGGCTGATGAAAATAGCACAAATCATTGTTTATCATTAATAAGATAGGTTGTACTAGTAAAGAAAGTATTTCCAAAATAATTTAAGTAACAACATACGGTCACGACCGTAGAATAGTATGCCAACATGATGTTATGGTGCTATAGAAATACGAACAATGTGGATCCATTTAATTGCTGGAAGGGCACTCAATGAATGGGTTTAAAGCAACTAAAGGCTTTACAAGCACTAAATGAATAGTGCCCAAATAGAAGCAAGGAGTTGAAGTACGTGACAGTAAAAATATGAATATAGTGGTGACTGAATTGCAAGTAGAATGGATCAAACATGCCTAGGAAGAACTACAAATCACACAGTAACACATACCGGGGGTCAGTATGGGCTCCATTAGAGAAAAGAGAATTAAATGGATATGATTATTGGGGTTTGAATCACCCATAAGGGAGGTTGCTCAAATGTGCTTAAAGGACTCCCTACAGACCACATTTGAGATTTTTCATAAACACTTTATTGAAAATCAAGAGAGTGTTAGTGGCAAAGAAATGATGCCTCTAAACAATTCAAGGTAACTAGGGCAGAAATAAGTTAATGACAGAAAGTAATGGGAGCATTGCTGATGTAAGGTCTTAGTGTCAAGACCAGATAATTCCTATACATGGTAGCTTAATCTTACTTGTACCACCTATATAATGCCTAGTGGGACAGCATAAGCTACTAACTGTTATCACCAGACATAAGCAGTCATTGTAATGCTCATCTCATACTGGTTCACTTCAAAGATATTGCCCCACAAGCATTTCCTTATCTTGAGGTTTACATCTAACTTGACACTGTATTAATCTCTTAAGAAGTTGCAAATGGCATCCCCACATCAAGTTTCAACCATCACTGTACCCAAGGTCAGGTATATCACCACACCTTAACAAAACTCTCAAACCCTGGGGCAAAATGATAGAGTTTTGCCTAAAAACCGGCTAAAACTTGGCTTAAAGCCTTATAATAGAAACCTACAATGAAGAGAAACACTTCAATAGCTCAACGACCACACGTCGAAGTTCATAACTTAACGGGTCACATGCCCAGAGTGCACGATTGCAAAAATTTAAACAAATATGAGAATGAAACATACAATACAACTGCCAGATAAATGAGAGCATGCCTCACTAAGAGGTCACTCAAATGGCTCCACACTTCACCTTACTAATGCTCGGATCTCAAGATATTACCAAATGATTGGGTCACCTAAATGGAAATGGTTCCTTCTTATATGACTATACATATGAACTTATAGTTAAGAGGTCATTTAACTGGTCCAACATAACTCATACATACCTTGATAGCCAATTTATAAACACTTTATAGCTTGCAGTGGCCCTTAAAACCTTAGCTCTGATACCACAACTATAACACCGTGGAAAACTTAATGATAGAAGGTGCTACCGCCATCCTGATAAGGAGAAGGCTCACTAATACCATTTAATATTGCGACTTATGCTCACAATTACAAAATCTATTAACCTGAAACACTCCAATACCAGAGTCCATAGTAGTTCAACTTCAATACAATCAATTTAATCATACCATGTGCTAACTTGCACTCCACACCACATAAGCATATTGAATATAGACCCAACTTGATCCTAAGGTCGATCCCAACCTTCAGGCTATGCTAAATCCATTGTGAGCATCTGATGACTTCCAAAAGGGCTTGCTAAATGGAGAAACATGTGATGCTTCATCACCTAAAGTAGGAAACATGAAAACAATTCAAAAATGTGAGCTAAAGCTCAGTACATGTATTCCTGCATTGTGAAATGAGCGTAGAAATACTGTTGATGGGTACCAACCTTTGCAATTCATTTAGTTTGCAATAACAATGAAAATGAAAGTAATATGAAACTGAGTTACTCATTATTATTTGCATGTGAACCCCTTGCAATGATATGATCTATACATAAGTGTACACCTGCCAATCCGATCAAGAGTTGGCCTGAAGGCGCGTGGGTAAATGATGGGCTAACGCCCTATAGCTAGTAACTGACAGGGTCACAAGTTCAACGATAAATTGCTGTATAAACTGATTCATTGATAAACTCATTAAGAGTTATAAATGGATAAACATGTTTTGCTTTCTGAAGATACAGGCAATGGGCGTATCTTGAGTCTTTAAAAAAACTGTCATGTAACTTGATAAATGTCATCTGTTTTACAAATGTCATTTGACTTGATAAATATATTCTGATTTGATAACACCTGTGCATAACGCGGAACGATAACTAGGCCTCAATTCTATTTCATAAATGTCATTGTAGGTATGTGTTGCCAGTAAATGATCCTTACTCACATAATTGAGAAAGTATATGTAATAGAAATTGAGTAATTAAATGGTATACATAATTTGGGTATTTCAGTATAACTTCAAAACTAAATTAATAAAAGTAATTAAATTCGATATAAAGTAAATGAAAGTAAAATAGACCACAATGAGATAAATGAGATTGTCATAGAAAAGGCCTCAATGGTGACAAATGAGAGAGTGGTTGTGGCCTTTTCTGAGATAGGTTGCTGATACGAGTTTAAGGCTCAATGAGATATAGCTTGATTCAATAGAATAGCAAGTATACTAGATTAGCTTGATAAATGTATTTGATACATTCTGAATTGAGCAAGTAAAAAAGGTTTGAGGCCAAGAGAGATATATTGTGATTCAAAATAGCAGAAACTTGACCTGATAAATATGGTTTTTGAGTCAAAACTCTACTCACTTCTCATATTTCATTCACAAGTCCATTAAATATAGTTTTTCACCCCAAATAAATTATTGAACCCAATGAAAGCTATTAAACTCCCTAACCTTTATACTTTCCTTGTAATATCGATAAGTGATTCAAAACTCATATTTAAGCTCCTAAAATGCATGTTTTTTTCCTTTTCTCTCATAAATCAAGCTGAAAGCCCCTGTAAAATCCATGAATATTTATTTCCTCCTTATAATAGCCTTACTTTGGCTAATATGCTCAAAAACCACTCCATTATAAACCTTAGAACATTTGCAATATATTTCTCTACATCAATATTCACAATCTCCCAATAAATTCATTTACTTACATAGTTAGTCCAATTAACCTCTCTTGGTACAAATGGCACTTTTCATGATTCACCAATTTTGCTAAAATTTTCAGAACATCCATTTTTGAAGCCACTAACATATGCAAGCTCCAAACAACTTTATTTATATATAATTACATAATTCATATCCAAAAATAGGGAAATTTTGTTCAAAATTCCACAACTCCTTGATTACAGCTTCATAATTCATGAAATTTTCCCAAACACTCCCCAATATTATAGCAAATCTATAGTAAAAGTTTCATAAATTTTAGACAAGCCAATTATTTCCAGTAATTCAGATAGTGGGTGACTATAGCAAAAATCCGAAAATGTCCATAATCTATGTATAAATATAAAACCCTAGGTCATGGCCATTGCACATGATCATCCAAATCACCACATTTAAGGTTAAAATGATCACGTAAGGTCTTTCAAGGACACTCCATAGCAAGAGTCACAACAATCAACTAAATAAAATTGAATTAGGGAGCATGATCGCCCAACCAAAATAACTCTTTCCCCATAACTTTAAACACTTCCGTACTCAATAAAAATTGCTAAATAGCCTTCATTTTGATCATCCAAACATAGTCGATAAATAAAACAACCATAAAACTCAAGACAACAAGTTGGAGTTAGGGTATACCTTCTTGGATGCTTAATTTAAGAAGGGTTTAGAGCTGTTTTTGCGTAAGGGGGGCTACTGGGAGCTGGGTGTGTAGTTGCTGGTAGCTGTCTGGGCGGCGAAGGTGGCTGGAACAGATGGGGCAGTTGCTGGCCCTGTTCTGGCAGCAATGGTGTAGGAGAGAGAGCAATGGAAAGCGTATCTCTTCATTTTTTTTGTGTGTGAATTTTTAATGAGTCACTTGGTTGGATGTTAGCCTAAGTATAGCTGAAAATTTGAGCCATAAAATACCATATTGCTAATTAAAATTAGTCACAACGGATAGCCATTAGTGGAAATAAATCGATAAGTAACTTGGGCCTTATTGTTTTTGGCTTAAATGGTTGGTTTTGGGCTTGATTTTGCGCTCAAAATAATTCAAAGTTGCATTAAAAATTTATAGGGCTTGGGATTAATTTTTCCAACGTTAAGAAAATAAATAATTACTGAATCATGCTTACCAAGGCCTGACATCAATTCACCCGATATTTAATCAATCAATGAAACTTGAATTAACAATCAATGAAACTTGAATTGCAAAGTGGGACCCAAAATGAAATATCTCCCAATCGGGATGATTACATAAGTTAAATGAAGGTGGAAAATTTAAATAATATAATGGAATTCGTTACATAAATAAATTGGGTGCCATTGAATTAATAAACATGATTTGTTTAAATAAATAACCATGACCAATTAAATAAATAACTGTGATTAATTAAACAAATAAACATAATTTAAATAAATAAATATGGTTTAGGGTAGGGCTATTATAGCTCTCCTCCTGGCCGACTGACCCACGGGCTTCTGATGACAGGGTTCACTGTCGAAGTTGTGCCTCCCGCAGTTCATGAATGGTACGACTCAGCTAGGCCTCAAAGGACGTCCATCTCAAACCCTAAAGGGACGACTTCAGGTCGTTGGCAAGGAAGCCGCTCAGTATGACCAGTTCTACGACATCATTCAATAGCATAGCGTAGAATGTCACCTGGACCATCTCGGGAAGTTTGAAGTCGAGCGCTGCTCTCTCTGCCTCAGACAACGAAAAGCGTGGGCATAAGTCTTGGTAATCATTTGGAAGTAGAAGAGGGGGACATGTGGCCCTTCTCCCGCGCCACCTAAAGGACTCCCTCACAAAGTCGGCGATCTCTCTGGTGTCGTGAAGGGGAGGAAACGCCATGATGAAGGGGGTGCGTTGAGCTCTATCTTTCTCTCTCTTGTTCTCTCCCATGATTTCCCCCTGAAGGAGTATGCTTGAGAAATATTTCTAGGAGTATAGGATTGTATTTATAGAGGACGCAGGGAGGGTCGCATTTGACGAAGACACCCTTGAAGCTCAGAGGTCAATCCACTCTTGCCATGTGGCTATCCAGCTAACACAAATTAAGATGAACACAAAGAAAACAACAAAACTTCTGAAAGAGGCGGGAAAAACACGGTCATGTTATTCCTGGTAACAGAGACAGTACAAAAAAAAAAATAGAACGGAAGAAAAGAAAAGTAGTATGCCCATTCAGCATCTCTTGACTGGCTGCACTGTTGCTAGTCATTGTCCAAAGGGGAGGC
>NCQV01128462.1:36285-68215 GCA_002740545.1 Lophocereus schottii
ATGCTACGCCCATGCTTTTGAAAATGGGCTCTTAGTGGGACCCTAAAGGCTTCTCTCAGGGACCTATTGGCAAAACCGGCGGCCTATTCGGAATAACCTAGGTAAGATTACTATTTTTTCCCTTGCCATAAGGACTATAAATAGCCATCTACCTACCTCAGGAAAGAGGTTGGCAATTTGGCTATTCATTGGACACATACTGTATTCTCTCTCTCTGTTCACATTTGACTTGGACCCTTGACTGACTTGACCGTCAAAGAGATGTTTGTCGGTCCACAACCCGGGGGTGCCTTTTTTGCAGATTGGACCTTGGAAGAGGATGACGTTAGGTGTCGCGCACATGCCGTCTGATAAACCCGTTCTTTCGTCCCACGTCGCCACCTGCAGCACACTCTAAGAATTCTCCGGAATCATTGAGTAACACCACCATTCTCTAACTCTCAGCTTCATAAATTAATTTATTCTATCAATCTGAAAATAGTTTCTAATCACTTAAAATATATGCTTAAGTTATTTTCCTACTCAACATTGCATACTAATTCATCGAAACCGTTAAGAACTATGGAATGCATCATGCTCATCTTAAAAGTGAGCATCATAAAATGATGCAAAAAATATGCTTCATTTAATATTCTTCCGTCTCTGATGATGATTGTCACTTTTGGTTCTTCATATTTTTTGGGATTTTTAGAGTCCAGTGTTTATATTTTTGTTTTGCAAGTCTTATTTCATGTAATTTTATGCCAATTTGTAAATTCTCCTCAGGAATAAAGGATAACTAAATTTATTAAAAAACATTAAATTGGTTACGATTCTTTCATTTGAAATTCCTTTGGTATTTGTCATTATTGTTTGATATTTGTATTTCAAATTCATTCACATCAAAATCTCATGTACAACGCATATGCACTGATGAGATTATACATTAATTTGATGACTTGATCTTTGACTCTTTAATCCAATATACTTTCTTTAATATTTTGCTATATCTTTCCATTGAGGCAACTATGTTTCGTCTTAATATTATTCATTTTAATCATTATGAGGTGCAAATTTGTGCATTTCAAAGATTTTTCAAAAACAACTTTTTTGCTACATATTTTGCTTTCATGTATGGTTTTTATATTACATCTTTTGTAGTTCATATTCTCTAATGAATTAACATGGCATACAGGAACCACTTCCCCCCAATCCCATAAAAAAGTAAAAACTTCTCCTCGGTACTTGACATAAGTTTGTAACTCTATGTACGCGTTGCATGCAAATCCAAACTAGTTTACTATAAAAGCATCATTTAGTACATTGAAATTTAGAGAAATGAATAATTTAATTTTTTCGACAAAAAATTTTATAAATGATGTAATGCCCCCCTCCTCCGAAAGATTTGGAATTGTACTATCTTTTTATTTATTTTTCAAGAAAATATGTTGTTATTGACATATTTGGGTATATTCAGTAATTGTAGTTGTACTATTACTATTATCAGAACTTAATCGACATTCTTGTCACTGATATCATGTAAAAGAGCAAAACTTATTAGAAAACCAAAAAAGCAGTCAAATATAAAAAAAAAAATAATCCTACTTCGAGGTCAAAAATAATTTTCAGGATTCCAAAGAAAAATAATTTCTAAAATTTTTTGTCTAGGAGATACTAAATTACTCATCCGTTAAAATATTAGAGCATTAGATTATTAGTTTTGCAAATTCTAAACCACTTCATTCACTGATCGTCCCTCATCGCTTCAAAGCGTCAATTACTCTTTAAAAAAATCGAAAAGCAAGGGAAGAATTTTCCTGAAATATGAATGTTCTGTTTAGATGGGATAAAGCTTATTGAGTCCAGTAGTCAATCTTGATTTCGATGATAGCAAACAACATTGTTAATAATATATATGAAATGTTATAGTAAGTTAATTTTATAATTATATATACTATATCATATTGTGCAACAACATTTTTGTAATAACCTGCATCTGTTAATTTAGCATGTGCATGAGCTTGAAGCTTATATGAAATTATGGATATTATTTGTGGAGATATTATTATTATTATTATTATTATTATTATTATTATTATAAAAGAAAATGTGATATATGACAGCATGATAATCTTGATTTATCTTTTGGCAAAATATAATTGAAGATATGACTATGACATGATTTGGATATTATTTTTTGTGAAATATAATTGGAGATATGATTTAATCTAATTGATTTGATTGGATAAGATATGAATAACGGATTTCATCTTATGTATTAATAATGGATAGTGAAATAATCAGGATAAAATTTATGAGAACTGGATGTGGATTATTTTTATCAAGGATTTTCTTAGCTGATATGAGACAATATTGAGATTATGCTTGATTGACCGAAGACATTGTATTGTTTAGTTGAAGATATTATATGGTAGAGTATCATAGAAATTTTACCTGATCTAAGAGATTGACGTTGATTAATTTAAGAAAATGTTTGATTATCCATAGAATATCTTTTGCTTGAGGAGAATATTAGGATAATAATTAATTGATGTGGTGGTAACGCTCTAAGATTGTTCGTCGGTTAATCAAAGTTGAATTTCGATTTTGAATCCTAAAATCCAAATCCAGGATCATGTTGAGTGTGTTATATGTAATATTATTACCATCTTGAGAGTTTGTATGCAGATTCATTTGCATGGTAAATAAAGCATAGTTCCAAAACTTTCAAAGCAAGTTCAAGGCCTTGAAAATAGAAGTTCATTTACGCAAATCTAAGCCATAATGAGAGATTGTGGCATATTGGCTAAATGATATATCTTTGCCTATAAAAATAAGGAGCTGAATCAAGTCCAAAGCACGAGAGCATTGTGTTGAGATAATACATTCAGCTACAACTTGTACATAAATTTGATCAATATTTGTAATCGTCATGTTAAGACAATGACTTGTAAGCGGATCGTATAACAAGTAAATTGGAAAAGCTCAGCTAGATAGCTAAGTGCTAAGTAAGCAATACTTAGTGAGTGACTCAACTTAATTGACTTAGTTGGGTGGTAGATTAAAGAGAGTGTCTCTTGGATCAAGTGCCTAGCTTTAGAAGTACTTAAAAGAGCTGTTATGAGTTGAGGACTCACCTTTGTACCTTCTTAAGTGAAGAAGAAGAGGAGCTATTCAAATCCTTACGGAAAAAGGGCCTTAGAGGTGACTAATCCTATTTGGAAGAGCCAACATCATTAAAATATCAACACGTTTTGTCTATTTTTACCGCATTTAAATTTTGCTAATTGTTTTAATTTTTGTTTCACCATATTCATGCCCTTCTACGGTCATTTGACTGGCGTAATCAAACCTCCAATCGGTGTTAGAAATGGTGTTGTAACCTTGATACTTGATTCCAGAGAATTTTTGGAGTGTGCTGTAGGTGATGACGTGGGATGAAAGAACGGGTTTATCAGATGACACGTGTGTGATAGCTGCCGTCCTCCTCTTCTAAGGTCCAACCTACAAAAAAGGCACCCCAGGTTTGTGGAACAGGAAGTGCCTCTCCGACGGTAAAGTCAGTCAACGATCCAAGTCAAAGGTGAACACAGAGAGAGAGAGTATAGTATGAGTCTAATGAAGAGGCAGATTGCCAACCTCTTTCCCGAGGTGGGTAGGTGACTATTTATAATCTATGTGACACCGGATAAAATGGTAATCTTACCTGGGTTATTCCAAATGGGCTGCCAGTTTAGCCAATAGGTCTCTGAGAAGAGCCTTCAGGGTCCTGCTAGGAGCCCATTTTCAAGAATATGGGCTCCGCCTGTGAAACGATTGAGATGGGCCTAATGGGAAGATCGTATTTCCCTAATCACTTAGCCCCTCACATTTTGCTTGCACGCCGAGCCGAGCATTTAGTCAGGTGAAATGTGGAGTCCGCCCCTGGCAACCATATATCTTCGGGGCTTCGAAAATCGCGGCCCGGTTGTGGACGGTCCTGTGGCCACCAATCATAGAGCCGATGAAGTATTTGTGATGCAGCAAGTCTCAAGGTTTGGACGGCGTCTTGGGAAACCGCCCTATTAACAGATATAGAATGTGACCGATAAGAATGAGGGCTCCATCCCTCATCTCCTATATCGATCTTCGTTGGGGTGTTCCTTCTATTTCCTTTCGTTGTTCTCTAGGCATTAGAGAGATGGCTGAATATGTTGCCTACCACTTCAAGTGGGATCGGCGTGGGGTTGCTGTTCCCCCGTTGCCTCTCCTGAATGATTTTCTAGCCATGTGCCCGAGCAATGAACTCGCTATGGCTGAGGAAGTTACTCGACGCTTTGAACTTCTGGAACTGCCTCAAGTCATCTTCTACTCACTGCTTCTTAATGAAGCCGAGAGGTTGGGGTTCTGCATTAATGGACTCTCCATGTAATGCAGTCGGCCCTTATCGAGCTCCGCTAGAGCACCTCTGAGTTGTGGGTGTGGCTGAATGTAGATCGATTTTTTAAGGCTCGATTTCGTAAAAAGGCCAAGCGTGAGGAGGAGGGTTCAGATGCTAAAAGGACAGCCTCCTATTTAGATGATGACGAAGAGGGTGACGTCGGGTAGTGGGAGGCTGCCTCCCCTTCAGACGATGACTAGCAAGAGTACAGCCAGTAAAGAGATGTCCTGAACATGCGTCCTACTTTCCTTTTCCTCTGTTCTTTTTTATACTGTCTCTATTGCCAGCAATAACATGACCACGTTTGAGGTAGAGATGGTCGAATTTGTGAGGGAGTCCTTTAGGTGGTGCTAGAGAAGGGCCACACATCTGCCTCATCCACTTCCATAAGATTACCAAGACTTATGCCTGCGTTTTTCGTAGTTTGAGGTAGAGATAACAGCGCTCGACTTCGAACTTCCCGAGATGGTCCAAGTGACATTCTACGCTATGCTATTTAATGATGCCATAAAACTGGTCATAGTGAGCGGCTTCCTTGCCGACGACCTAAAGTCATCCCTTGACGATTTGAGATGGACGTCCTTTGAGACCAAGCTGAGTCGTACTAGCTATGATCTACGGGAGGCACAACTTCGACGGTGAACCCTACTATCAGAAGCCCGTAGATAAGTGGACGGCCAGGAGGAGAGCTTAAGATTGACCGGTCCCCCCGCCTCCTTCCAGCTACGAGGAGTAATTTTAAATTTTTCCTAATATCTATCTTATATTATACTTCTTTCTTATGCCTTCCCGTATGGGGGTTTTTGATAATAAAATGATGTTTCTTTGTCATGGGAAACTAATTCCTCCTCTTAACCTGCGGTGTTCTTACTTTGAATGATATTCTCTGGGTTCACACAGTTGTTATGGCTTATTAAGGTCTTCACTTCAGGTCGTAGGAGCCACGTGGTGAGGGTAGATTGGCTGGGTTCTGCTCAGGGAATATATTCCCCTGTGGGCCATCTTCCCCTTCTCATAAAAGAGGATGAAGACCCAACAAATTTTCTAACCTCCTTTTCGTAGACAGAGAGTGAGAGGAGCAGAGGGGCTGGAAAGAGTGAAAAATGAATCTTTTTCCCAACTTTGTCAGCATTGAGCAAGGCGCTGAATATGTCTGGGACACCATTTGTTGGACATTGAGAGAGTCCTTGGCTCCTGGCCCAAGGCTGCTCCCCTTGTACCACGGCCTCTGCCCACTTTTTGACGTTGGGGTGGCAACACAGCAAGCCCACGACTCCAACACTTCAAAGATGGATCAAGCAATCTATTATGCCATGGTTGTTGATGATGTAGCGGAGCTTGGACTTTCATGCAGGCTCACAATGGATTGCATGATATGGGTCATGCGAAAGTTGGACTGAAACCCTGTTGAATCTTGGCTTGGAAGCATCGACCATAGGCTCAGAAGAACCCAGTCTTCTCATTTTGCAAACGCACTAGGGGACCCCGCATCGTCGGGTGGCCGTATAGAAAGAAGGATAACCTCTTTTCCTACCGTCCAGGACACCACACATGTGGCGGAATATGTTAGGGACAACCTCCACTGGTCATTGAGGGAATCCTCTGATCTTCACCCGAAGCTGCTCCCCCTGAATTTCCAGTGCCTTTTGCCCCGAATTTGAACTTCTTGTGGCAATGCAATTTGTCCATGTTGCCCATACTTCAGAGATGGTGCAGGTCATCTTCTGCGCCATGGTGATCAACGAGGTAGCGGAGCTAGGACTTTCGAGCAGGGACGTCATGGGGCGCATGATGCAGGACTTGCAGGAGCTGAAGTGGGATATCGTTGAGACATGGTTACAGGATATCGATGGAAGGCTCAGGGATGCCCAGGGTCCCTGCCTTGTTGAGATGGTATATAATCCTTAGCCATGCCCTAAAGTGACTTCAAGGCTAAGGGGTGCGCCTCCCATTTCGAGTGACGAGGAGTAGGTCATAGAGACTGGTTGTATTCTTCTTTTACTTGTTTGCGCAGTTGCTATGTAATGATCTGGATGTAATAAAAATTCCTTTCTTACGACTAGTTCTTGTTTTATATTGTGTGCTTTTATGTACGCGTGGCTTGGTGTGTCAGTGCTCGGTTTTGAAGCTGAGCCTGGCTAGTGGTCGGTTAGAGGACTGTACGTTTGGCGTTATGACCCTTATTAAGGTTGGTAGTGTCATGGCCGGTCATTGCCCACGCTAAGGGACCCTTAGCCTCCACTTGGCCCAAGGGTATAACGACCGGCTGTAATGTCGTGCTTGTAAACTTTTAGCAGATATAGGGGCTAAGAGTATCATTGCCGGCCATAAGGCCATGTTCTAGGATAATTAGCTCCCAATGGGACAATGAGCATAACAACCGGCCATGAGGCCATGCTCTTAAGACCCTTAGCTCCTATTGGAACCAGGAGTACAGCGATCGGTCATGCAGCCGTAGTCAAGGACCATTAGCCCTCACTAGGGCTAAGAGTATAGCGGCCGATCGCAAGGCCGTGCTTCAGGACCCTTAGCCCCCACCGGGGCTAAGAGTACAGAGACTGGCCCTTAGGCCGTGTTCAAAGACCCTTAGCCCCTATTTGGGTTAGGAGTATAGCGACCGGCCGTAAGGCCATGCTTCAGGACCCTTAGGCCCCACCGGGGCTAAGAGTATACCGACTGGCCCTTATGCCATATTCAAAGACCCTTTGCCCCTATTGGGGCTAGGAGTATAGCGACCGGCCGGAAGGCCATACTTTAGGACCCTTAAACCCTGTTGAGAGCGGCCCCAAGATCATGGCCGGGGATGCCTAGCACTTACTGGAGCTAGGGTTGTAGCAAGCAACTGACCAGGGGCTAAAGGTATGGTGATTGGCAAAAGGCCGTTCTTGAGATGTTGTTATCCCCTCAAAGCCTAAGGATCCACATCTGCGAGTGGGGGGTGATGACGTGGCATCAAGTGGCAACTATTGAGATAAGTTGTGTCTTTTGGGTGTCTTGGGAGAAGTGTTTTTCATTCCTGCTCTATATAAGAGTGTGGGTATCTATGAAAAAGGTCATTTTCTCTTTGCATAGTAGAGCTGTCTAGAGAGAGAAATGATTTTTAGAGAGAGAAGATCTGCTCCCTCCTGTTACACCACATTCAAACTCACTGTAGCGCTTCAACCTCTTTTCTTGCTACTTCAAAGGATCTATTTGAGTGTTCATCCTCATCTTCAACCTACTCCTTCGAATCTTCATCCTTTGCAGGTACACCTTCGTACCCCATTCAAGCATTGTTTATTGTACTTGCATAATTGTACCTTCATCTTGCTCATCCAACGGGGACGTTCCTGAAGGATTGGCCGATCCCCAGGTAGAGCGCCGCCATTCGCAATTCCCTAGCCTCCTAGCCTTTATCGATGGCTGGGCGGTTGCGGGCATTCTCCTAAAAAATCAATGCAGGGAACCTAGAAAGATTCCCTATGTGGTGCCTCTTTTTGAACCTGGCACTCGCTCATGGTCTAGCTGCGAGTACTCCTCTACCCCTAGTATCCTCAATCCTGAGGTGGAGGTCTCATGCCCAAGAGAAATCACCATATCTGACTTTATGACTGATTTTTGGGTACGAAAAATGTCAAAGACTAAGTCAACCCCCTGCATCAGGTCCCCAGATGAGTTGTTGGCCAAGGGCACTCAAGGTAATCCCCATTCTGCCCCAAGCTCTCCAAAGCCAGTGGCCGAAGCGGCCTTCACTAGCACTAGTTCTTCCTTAGGAGAAACATCTTACTCCTTTTTAGACGAGTTATCGAGGCATTAATCCTCGGAAGGGGCGTCCACAAGCTTGTCATCCCATGAAGGCCCTTCCATTCCTGGAAGGTCGGCTCTTCCTGTGGGGCTGATCGCTGAGATCGTGGCAGAGGGACCTGAGTTCCCTAGGGCCCCTCCCCGCTCGGACCCACAAGATGGCCTGGGCAGTCATTTCCCTAACCCAAAGGTCGTTCCCACCTTAAAGAGGATGACCCTTGAGAATAAACACCTCTTGCCCGTAGGGTATACTTTTGTGATCCTCGAGGTGGACGCAATAGTGAATAAGCCACCTACTAAGTGCATCGCGGTCTACTGCGCATCCTTCACTTACGACCTTAGGTTTCCTCTTCACCCGGTGATTGAAGGCATTTTGACTAAGTTTGAGCTGGCACCTGCACAGGTCGTGCCTACGTCCTGGTACAACATTTTCTCCTTTATTGTAACCTGTGAGCTGTGTGGCCTTAACTATACAGCTTGAGTGTTCAGTCTAGTGCATACAGTCTAGAGGGCTCCTAAGGAGACCGAGGACTTTGGATGGTATTGCTTCAATAATAGGCCGGGCTTTGTGACGACCATTGAAAAGAAGTCAAAGGTGAACCACTGGAAGTATGACTTCCTTTTTCTCCACCGGGAGTTAGTCGAGGAGACATCCCTGATTGGAATGAGGGAAGCTAATCAAGAATCCATTCGAGGCACCAACGACCGAGGAGAAGAAGACGGCCCGCTACTTCCATTACTTCATCCGAGAGGATGACAAGCCTCGGCCTATCCCTAAATTCATGGTGCAAGCGTTAGAGTCAGTGAAGGGGCCCAAAAAGAGGAAGAGTAAGTCTAGCAATAGGGAGCCTCTGAACTAAATGCCTAAATGAAAGTTTTTTGAGAATGACTTGTTCTTAGCTGCAGCAGGCCTTTTGATACTCAAGAATTTTTCTGAGGGTACTTGCCGCTCTTGTGTTAGTCGGCTTTTTTATTTGGCTCTGACCTGACTCCTTTTTGTTCTATGCAGAGTAGGCAAGGGTGTCATTGATTGTCTTTGAGACAGGGGATGCCATCCCCGAGCAAGTGGTGGCCGAGGATGAGCACCGCCGAGAAGAGGAGAGATGGCGCCTGGTGAACCAGCAAGCCAAGAAGATACACACTTGAGCCCTATTCGTCCCTGTTCATTGTAGCCCATTGTCGAGGTTTGATCAAAGTGTTATCCGTACTGCAGGCACCCCCTCTAGTACCGTGTAGGAAGAACCCTATGGTAAGCTTTCCCATATGCAAGCGCCAATGAACTAAAGGCTATCCAGATGAGATGACGACTTCTGCCCCTATCCAAGCTGGGGATGTGGGGGCGATCAGTCCACCCACCCTCATTGTGTGGGAAGCCTGTTTGTTGGAACCGAACCCCCGGCCCCCGAGAACACACCAGCCCCTCGTTAATCGTAGGGACTGCATTGCAGCCCACTGCCAATACTCCCCCGAGTGCCCATTGGTCGTCCGCGAGCTTTATCAGGGCCAACCCAACGTCTAAGTTTTCACTTGTTCAAGACTTAGTTAAGTCCTAGGACTTGGCTGCTTCGAGCACTTCAGAGTCTTACAAGGTCACCGAGGAAGAGGTGACTGTGGCTGAGGCTTTGCTCGAGGGATAAAGGCCGCGGCGGAGCGCCGAAGGCTCCAGGGGCGGGTCACCCGATACCGACGGCGCTAGGAGAAGCTAAAGGAGGATAAATATGCTCGGGAGGCCGAGAAGAAGGAGCTGCAGTGCCAGCTGGAGGAGGCGCTTGCTAAGCCTGAGGTTGAGGCGACTGCAAGGGTTGAGAGGGCACCCTAGGCCAGGGAGCAAGGCGATCAACAACGCCATGCTAGCACATTAGAATACTTACATAAAGGTCATGGTGACATTGGCTCAAGAATTCGAGGAGGACGCCTACTTCAAGGCCTACCTCCATTACGTCGACGAGTGCCAACAGGCCGAGGACGAGGGTCGAGACCTCGAGGAGTGCCCTTCCGGTGAGGGTGATCGCCCAGGGGACAAGGCGACCAACCCCTTAGATCCTAAGGCCGAGACTCTTGAAGATGAAGGTCGTAAGGATAGTGAGGGGCCCAATATGTAACCCCCGTATTTTTTTTACTAAGCTATTCTTGCACTTTCATCAATAACAAATGCTCACTTTTGATAACAATGTTCCTTACGTAAGTTATTCTTCCATTGCATACATGTTCTTTCACTTTTGCTTGTATTTTTTATATGCCGTAGGGTAGTAGCCCCCAAGCGAAAGAATAAGTGATATAATGTTTGGCTTGGGAACATATAGCTCACATAGCGATCGGCCGTAAGGCCGTGCTTGGGGACCGTTAGCACCACTGAGGCTAAGAGTATAGCGACCGGCCGTAAGGCCATGCTCAGGGACCCTTAGGCCCCACTGGGAATAAGAGTACAGCGATTGGTCGTAAGGCCGTGCTCCAGTACCTCTAGCCCCTACTGGGGCTAACAGTATAGTGATCGATCGTAAGGTTGTGCTCAGGAACCCTTAGCCCCCCACTAGGGCTGAGAGCATAGTCACCCGGCCGTGCTTAGGGACCCTTAGTGTTTACTCGGCTAAGCATATAGCGACCAGTCATAAGGCCATGCTTAGGGACCGTTAGCCCCCACTGGGGCTAAAAGTATAGCGACTGGTCGTAAGGCTATGCTCGAAGACCCTTATCCCCCATTGGGGCTAAGAGTATAGCGACCGGGAGTATGGCTATGCTCAGGGACCCTCAGCCCCCCTGGGGCAAATGCTCAAGGACCTTTATCCCCCACTGGGGCTAAGAGTAAAGTCACTGACTGTAAGGCATGCTCATGGGAATGGAGGACTATGTACCAGCATGAAAGTGGCCGCTGTGGGCTGTGTTTTTATTTCTGTCAATGAAGGAGTACATAACTATTGGACAAAAACAAAAGCATAACCCTAGGAGTAGTACTTTCTCAGGTTGTTGCTGTGCCAGCTCCGTGGTATAGAAGAGCCACTCATGGTCTCTAGGCGGTACATTCTGGGCTGGACATGGGAGGCAAGTTTTTATAGGCCTTCCCAGTTGGCAGTGAGCTCGCTATGTTCCCCTACGTGAGCTACGGCTTCTATACGATGAAGAATAAGATCATCTATCTGAATAGGCTGCATTCATACTGTGCGATTATGGAGGTGTGCGATGCGGAGCTTGTAGAGGGCTTCTCGAAAGAACGGCGTCCCTATGGATAGAGGGGTGGAGGTCGAGGGCCTCTCGAAGTGCTGTGTTGTTTAGCTCTTCTTGGAAAGTGATCAATCGATGAGTTTGGAGTGCGACTTCTACGGGTATGATAGCTTCGGTTCCATAGGCCAACATAAAGGGAGTATCACTACTAGCAGTTTTCTCGGTGGTCCGAAGGACTATAGAACACTGTGCAGTTCGTCCGCCCACTTTCCCTTTGCACCATCAGGTTTCTTCTATGAGCCGTAGATAATATACTTATTGGCCACCTCGACTTGACCATTGGTTTGAGGCTAGGTGACGGCGGTAAACAGGGCTTGGCACCCCAAGGTGCCGAGACAGTCTGTGAGCTTAGTGGTGTCGAATTGTTTGTCATTATCAAAGATGATGGCACAGGGAATACCAAAACGAGTAACGATGTTCCTCTAGATAAACCTCCACACTACAGCTAAGGTTATGGAGATGACGACGTTGGCCTTTATCCACTTAGTGAAGTAGTCGACTGCCACAAAGAGATATTTGCACTGCCCCGTTGCCTTGGGGAAAGGGCAGAGGATATCCATACCACAGTAGTGAATGGCAGAGGATTGACGATTAGCGTCATGAGAGTAGAAGGTATCCGTTGGATGGGGGTAAACTTCTGGCACTTGTCGTATGTCCGCACTAGTGTGATGGCGTCCTCCCACAAGCTGGGCCAATAGTAGCCCGTTCGAATGGCTGCCACCGCTAAGGTGCGGCCTTCGGCATGTGCTCTGTAAATGCCCTTGTGCAGCTCTTCTAGTATCTTCTTCCCTTCCTCTGGGTCACGCAACGGTAAAGAAGTCAGGTGAAAGACCTCTTGTACAGAATCCCCTCATACAGGATGAACCGATTTGACCATTTCTTCACTCTGTCGGCCTCTTTTGAATCCACAGAAAGGGTGTCATCAATGAGGTATGCGCGGATGGGGTCTATCCATGTAGAACTTCTTTCTAACCATAGTACTTCACATAGATCTATACTCCTTTCCGTAAGGGTGTCCTACTGAATGTTTTTTGGCTTCCTATCGTCAGAGGAACTCACCAGTTTAGATAGTGCATTGGCCTGCTGGTTCTCAGAGTGAAGGATATGCATGATTGCAAAGTGCTTCAGCAGCTTAGTGGCCTCCCGTACCCACCGAACATACACCGCCCTGGTGTCATCCTTAGGTTCATATGCACCATTGAGCTGGCTGACGACTAGCTGAGAATCAGAGAATTCTTGGACTGAGTCCGCCCCTGCAGTATAGCATAGCTCTACTCCTATGATAAGGGACTCATACTCTGCCTCGTTGTTGGATACGTTGAACATGAACTTGAAGGCGTGTTCGTGATGTACTCCTGCAGGACTTTCAATTATGAGGCCGACCCCACTCCGTCCTTAGTGGACGAGCCATCAATGTATAAGCTCCAGGGTCGGGGATGCAGCTTGCCCTTTGATACGGGCATGGTGCTCTCAGCCAAAACGTCAGCCAGTGCTTGGGCCTTGATGGCCCTCCGTGATTCAAGCACCAGGTCATAGCGCAATAGTTCGACAGGCACTTCCGGAGCCATCCTGAGGCAACCAACAGCTGAGGGATGTTCTTCAAGAGCTGATCTGTAAGGACCAAGATCTTGTGAGCCTCAAAGTAGGGCCTCAGCTANNNATGAACCCCAGAAATTTTCCTAACCGTACTCCTAACACGCATTTCTTAGGGTTAAGCTTCATGTTGGAGGCCCGAAGTATATCAAACGTCTTTCTGAAATCGTGTCTGTGATCAATGTCGGTCTTGCTTTTCACTATCATGTCATTAATGTGGACTTCCATCATTTTTCTAACGAGTGGCTCAAACAACTTATTGACGAGGTGCTGATAGGTGGCTCTCGCATTTTTTAGATCGAAGGGCATCATCTTATAGCAGTGCAGGCCCTGGTCCGTGATGAACGCAGTCTTTTCTTAATCATCTGGGCAGAGGGGTATTTGGTGATTCCTGGAGAAGGCATCCATGAAACTCAACGGAGCGTGTCCAGGTTTGGCGTCTACCAACTTATTAATCTTTAGAAACGAGTAGTTATCCTTTGGGTAAGCCCTATTTAAATCCGTGAAATCCACACACATTCTCCACGTCCCATTAGATTTCTTTACTAACACCACATTTGAGAGCCATTTGGGGGTGCTGGCACTCTCGAATGAACTTAGCTTCCAACAACTTCTGTACTTCAGCATTGGCCGCGGCCACTCTCTCTGGGCCCATATGGCACTCGTTCTGGACGAATGACCTAGCTGTCCTTTGGGCAAGCCCTATTTGAATCCGTGAAATTTACACACATTCTCCACGTCCCATTGGGTTTCTTCACCAACACCACATTTGAGATCCATTCGGGGTACTAGCACTCTTGAATAAACTCAGCTTCTAACAACTTCTGTACTTCAGCATTAGCCGCGGATGCACTCCTTGGGCACATGTGACGCTTGTTCTGGATGACCAGCCTATAGAGGGGGTCCACATTCAATCGGTGCTCTATAACGGTTAGAGTTATGCTGGGCATCTCCTCAGGTTCAAATGTGAACACATCTCTATACTCTCGCAGGAGTGAGAGCAACGAGAGTTGGTCAACGGTGGTCATATCTCGGCCTAGCTGGACTATGCGGTCGGGACGTTCTTCCTCAAGTGGAACTTGCTCCATGTCGTTCGCAACCTCTGGTCATGGTTGTGGGGGCTTGGCCGATGTTAAGGTATGGATAAGCATGGTTTCGAGCGCCGCAGGAGGTGGTCTAGCTTTGGCCTTTTTCCCTGTCTAGGACGGTCTGTCAGGCCCATGTTCATTTGCTCGTTCTACTAGGGGCTGAATGCTCACTAGGTAACGCTCCCTAGCCGTTCGTTGATTTGCATGCATAGCCCCCACGCTTCTATTATCTGCTTCAAATTGGAGGTAGAGGAGGTATAAGGGCAATGATGGCCTTCACCTTGTTAAGTGTAGGGCATCTTAGAATGACTTTGTAGGCTGTGGGCACGTCGACCACTAGGAAATCAACCTCTAGATTCCTAGCCTTTAGCATGTCACCAAAGTGTAGTAGGAGGCGAATCATACAGGTGGGATTTACCTCCTGCCCCCCGAAGCCTAAGATGGGGTGCATTAAGGGAACAATGACTTGTCATAGGTACGTCAACTTCTTCAGGCAGTTCCAGGTGATAATGTCCACGGAGCTTCCTATATCAATCAAGATCCTCCGTACAATTACGCTGGCTATTTTCATCTCAATCACCAAGGGATCATTGTGTGGAGAAGCAAAGCACGGGGCTTCCCTTCCGCCGAACACCATGGTGGGCACCGTCACACGAGCCGCCTGCTCAGTCATGAGTACCTACTTCGCGCCTCTGAGCTGAGCCTTCCAAGCTGACCAGGTCATACCCTCCACATAATCCTCGGTGATGGTCGCCACAACCTCCGTAGAACACTCTTCGTCCTGCGGCTGGGGTTGTGTAGGTTCTCGCTCTCCGTGAAGGAGGCGAGTGCTCTTCTTTAGGAAGCGGTCGATCTGTCCCTTATCCACCAGTTCGTGAAGGGCCTTTTTCAGCTCGCGGCGTTCAGCTATGGTGTGCACATTCTGCTCATGGAATTCGCAATACTTTCGCGAGAGGCACAGTCATTGGTGATGGTCTCTAGAGCATCGGGTGTCCCCTAACTTCCATCAGGATGCTCCTAGGGTTGGCGGTGAATCGAGGGTCAACTACCTCGAGTTGCAGCCTCCTATCCTGAGGGCCATGATTTCTGTCACCATGTTAGGGTTTTCATCCATAGGGATCCTCACCTTCTTCGGGGCATCGTAGTTATCAACGCAGATCTCTATGGCGCGAATGAAGTCTACGGCGTTCCTCAAGGCCTTGGCCAATGTAGTCTCCTTTCGCTTGGCAAAGGAGAACTTGAAGCGCTCGGTTTTCAAGCCGTTTAGGAAGGAGGTATACGCCACCCAATCTTCCAGATCTAGGATGAGGACGGCCTCCTGGTGGAAGCGCTTGACGAATTCCGTGAGGAACTCCTGCAGCCCTTGGTTGATCGTAGAAAGGTGGATGCTAATCCTCCTTTCCTTTTGACTTACGATGAATTAGCTGACAAATTTGTAGGCCAAATCTTGGAAACAAGTGACATTTCCCGAGCGTAGGTCGTTAAACCACGACTGCCCTACCCCTTTCTGAGTAGTTGGGAAATAATGAAAATATGCAGCGTCGTGCACATCCTGAACATACATCTACACCTTATAGAACCCTAGATGGTCTTTAGGATCTGTTGTTCCATTGTATAGGTCCACTGTGGGCATCTTGACCTTTTCGTAGCGTGGAGCATTCATCATCTCCGCGTTGAACGGGGTACAAAAGGGGAGAGTTACTGGCCGAGCGACGGTCCCTGAAAATTTGAGGGGAGTCTTGGGGTGGTGCTCGATTTCAACAACTGAGGCACTTCTCCTACCCAGGCCACACTTGGAAGTTTTTGGCGGGGACCGGTCGCCTTAGCGTGGTTTCGGGCCATGAGCAACCTGCAGGGGAGGACCTCGAGTACGCTTGTGATGGGAACAACGCTCTGGGGTAGATCGCTACCATCCCGACGCTTCCCTTCGGGGTTTGGAGGTCTACTCCTGTTCTTCTAGCCAGGCGGTCCGCCGAGAGTAAGTCGCATACGGGGTGGAAGCTGTAGTGGACTTCACCGTCTGCCCCCGCACTGGGTGACCGCTTAGACTGGTAGCAGCATCCGCGTTCCGATCATAGCTCCCCGTATAGGGTTGACCACTCCAGTTCGACCCAGACGCCTCTTGCTCCCTCTCTATATGATGAGGGGATGGTATGCATGCACGTCGATGGGAAGACTCGCAACCAGTAGTGGGCACATAGTCAAAATGAGGAAATGGCCTTGCTGAGTTCGCAACTTCTATGGCCATTTGGACCTACTCGGAGACCTTCCATGTTATAGTATCTGCTATGACGGTCATGAACTTTTTCAGGCTTCCCTTTCAGGGAGGTGCGAACTGGGTAGTTGTAGGTTTGCCCGTGAGCTCTCTGAGGCATCTTGGACCTCAGGAGGTGCCAAGGTATTGACCGTTGAGGCCTTGTCCTTTCGAGTCCGTGCTCTTATAACTTCACTTACAATAATAGTTACCGCTCTCTCCCCATAGACGGCGCTAATCTGATGCCGAAGAATTCTTGGAGTATGCTGTGGGTGATGACGTGGATGAAAGAATGGGTTTATCAGACGAGATGTGCACGACACTTAACGTCCTGCTCTTCCAAGGTCCAACCTGCAAAAAAGGTACCCCCGGGTTGTGGACTAGGGAATGCCTCTCTGACGATTAAGTTAGTCAAGTGTCCAAGTCAAAGGTGAATAGAGAGAGAACATAATATGAGTCCCATGAAGAGCCAGATTGCCAATCCCTTTCCCGAGGTGGCTAGGTGACTACTTATAGTCCCTGTGGCAAGAGGTAAAACAGTAATCTTACTTGGATTATTCCGAATAGGTCGGCGGTTGTGCCAACAGGTCCTTGAGAAGAGCCTTTAGGGTCCCACTAGGAGCCCATTTTCGAGAGTATGGGCATGGCCTGTGAGGCGACTGAGATGGGCCTAATGGGGAGATCTTATTTCCCCAATCCATATTAACCATCTATAACTAGATCCTATGACTGTTTATCAAGTGCCTTTATTAATTGTCCTGTAGTTTTTAATAGTACGGATTCTTGTCGTTAGAAGTTTAAGGTAAAATCTAATATTGAACCTGTTGATTGTGACCTTTGGAACATTGTCATACATGGTCCTATTGTTCCTGCATGGACAAGAGGCAATGGCAACACCAATGTCAAGCAAAAGAGTGAATTGAATCAGGATTACAAAAAGATGCTTAAGAAAAATACCCAAGCATTGCACATTTTGCAATGTTCTTTACATTAGGGTGATTAAAACATAACCAGAAACTTAGTTCGTAAAATTTGTAAATCAGAAACTAAATAAAAACTTTCGATTAACCGGTTTTGAACTAACTAAATTTTTGAGTTTGGCAGAATAGACAAACTCGGCTTACTAGATTTTCGATTAGGGTTACCAAATTTTCTGTTCGGTTAGTAGTTAATCGTTAATTTAAATTGTTAGTTGTCAATTTTCACTCATTTTTTAATTTAATTTAACTATTTATGATGCCATATATTAATTTAAACATTACTCTATGTTTAATCTTATCTTTTATGGTTATAAATTTGCATTTGACTAATACAAAATTAAGTATTTCTTTTAAAAATTGAAGTTTCAGTTTCAGTTAACCATTCATTTAACCAAACAGTTAACTACATTTCCAAGGGCCATACCAAAACTAAAACTGAAACTGCAAAGTTTTAACGGTTCGGTTAACCAAACTGAATTTCTTTGAAAAATCATTTCGGTTAACTCGTTTTTCGATTTGGTTTTGCAGTTTTTTGGTTTCGAATTTTTTCCTCACCCCTACTTTACATAATGATATTTTCGGTTGAGTTTGCGCTCGTGATACTACCAAAAGACTGTGGGAGAAGCTCTCTTTAATATATGAAGAAACAACCTAAGAAATCTTGATACATTAAAGATGGATAGCGCCCTTAGTAATTCAAATGATGAATTTAAGCTCAATCGTGTTTGCTTGATGGCAAATAAACTGTAATAGGGGAGTTCTTAATCAGGGGATAACTATTCAAATTCATCTTTTCATTAATTGTGCTCTATTTAGTGGGTTATTTTGGACTATTTGGTTGCATGTTAACTAGGCGTAATAGTTTATATAGAATAATTTTATAAATTATTTTGATTTATTATGTGATTACGTGAAGTAGTAGGTTCGTTAAGGTTACATTGAGGCGTAGCTACGCAAAATTGACAAGTTGAATTATGATATTTAATGCCAAAGCCCATCAGACGGGGGTATTTCGATCTAAACCCATTTTTGTCTAGCTAAAGAAAAAAGAGAGAAATAGGGGCGCAACCCTTTCTTCTCGGGGCAACACATAAAGGAAGAGGGGTCGAGGAACCCCTCTCTGCCTCTTCTCAACAGGGCAGAGCGAGAGAAAGGGAGACAGTCAGAGAGAGAGAGAAGCAAAGCAAGAGATGTTGGAGCGAGGGGGCGATGCTACCGAGGCCGGTGACGACAGTCAAAGAGGCAGAGGGAGTGGCGTGGCCGGGGCAACGGCGAAACCCTAACTTGCCTAGTACGACGTCAATGCCACTACCACTGCTGTTGATGGCACAGGTTGGGGCTTAAATCTAGTGAGCATGAGGAAGCAGCAGCAACAACTATAGCTAAAAAGAGAATGAAACCAAGCCTGGATAGTAGCTTGGCTCGAATCTGTGGCCAGCAGCAAGGAGGGGGCGAAACTAGGATTTCCAGCATATCCAAAAACCACACCCATGGCCCATTAATCAGGTCCTAAGCTTAGAGTTAGGTGGGCGCTCTTAATTTGTTCAAATTATTAGTAAGTTCTTAAATTTTACAACCCCTTCTGTTGAGAAGTTAGGCAGGATATGAAGAATCAGGTTACATGAATCTGTTTGTGGGATTTAAATGTGTTATGACACAAAATTTGAGTCAGATTATGGCTTGATTATTTCTTATTTTAGTTGTGCATTGTAATTGTTATTGCATGTCAGTTTGGTGACTCTCAACTTGTTTGATTATGAGAATTGGGTGATGATGATGTTGAATCGAAACTGAATTGAGTAAGTGATGAATTTGTGGTTGAATCATTAAGTGAATTGGAGGAATTTTTGTGGGAGATGCTATGAGCAGGCAGCCTAGGGTGTTAAATGAGTTACAACATTGCGAATTAAGTCCATATATGGAATGTTAAATGATTTATAGCATTGCGAATTGAGGCCACAAGTGCAATACTCGGCTGATTCTGCTGAATTACTGAAACTGAAAATAGTTATGTCAATTGTGGTTTAAACCTTGAATGCAACAAAACTATTATGTGTTAATTGCGTGGAATTAAAATAACATATAAATGTTATTCCTAACTAGCCCGAAATGATTTAGGTAACTCCCATTTATTGTCAATCCGTTTCTTGTTTTAGTTGTTAAATTTACTTATAGCGTGGACACTTTTTAAACTGTTGTACGAATTAGCAGAATGGTTTGACGGATTAAATCATCTAAAATGAGAACTTTAATTGAGCAAGGTGATACTCTAAGAACGTGAGCTTGTTTTGAGCCTCCTCCTTTACATACAAAGGATTAAAATGAGTTTAGAAATGACTGAAATGTTTAGTTGCTTATGACAGGGGTTGAGATGTTAAGCTTGATGTGAAGATCGATCTTAAGTTAGTGAACTCGAAATGAACTATAAGCCAATAATATGGTTATGGAAATTATGTTGGTCTGACAAGCGTGATTATGGTTTTGCAAACAAATTATTAAAAGAAAAGGATTGTGACTTACTTGAAGGTAATAAAAAATTTTATTGCCTGTAACAGGGGTTTAAATAGCCAAAACAATTTAGTTCAATTAAAAGCAGCTAAGGTAATTGTGTATTGAGTGGCCATCATCAGGGAACAGACCCAGTTTGCTGGAACCCTAATGCCTAGGGAGTAGAACCAGAAGTGGGAACCCTAGAGGACCACGACTTGAGAAGGGTCAAATGTTATTTTATGCCCCAGGGATAATACGAATTGTGAGTGTAAATCTCATATAAGGCAAGTGCAGATCTCCCCTAATTAAGACGTTATGTAATCTTATAGCGGAACGAAATGATCTTATTTTCATGATATGTGAGTAAATTGTTTCAATTCTTACATTTATTATTTCGAAAATTTAGAAAGAGCATAAATTCTTAAATGGGCCAAATTTTATTATAAGTTATTCATTTTGAGGCGAAATTGCCTATCATGTTTTAAGCGTGTCAATGAGGATTTCTTTTTTCTTCTTTATTTATTAAGTCACCTTATTTGGTTATGAGTTTGAATGATGATCCTTGCTGAGGTCTAGACGCTAAAGTGTGGCCATTATTCTCGGTGGATTTGTTTATATTGGAGAATGAAGTTTTCTTTTGAAGTCTTACTTGTCGAATACGATAATAATGGTATAAATGTGATGTACTTGCTACTTGCCAATATTACTTGCAACTGTTTTGTTTTATGGAGTTTAGAAACACTCACTAAGTATATGGTAGTTCATCCCCCCTCTATTCACCTTTTCCCTAAGTTTCTGATATGACAGGTAGAAGGTGCTTCATCTAAACTGGGTTGGAAACCCCTTTCACTTTGGGAAAAAGAAGTGAAGCACTTTTATGTGTAGAATAGTGAGTAAAATAATGTAATGTAATGTATTCGTAGATCATTATGCATATGTAAGTTAATTGGTATAGTTCATGTAATGCATATTAGATAGCAATCGCTTTGAATAGCCATGTAGGGTAACCATCTAAATAGTAGGTCGTTTGCTTTAGTTGAAGTTAGTTATTTTTGCAATGTAAACTTCAGTGTTTTGGGATGTAAACTCCAGTGCTTATTTCATTCTTTATTATTGAGTCTCATTAATTGGTGTACTCTAGGCACGTGGCCTGTGGAGTTCTAGTCGCTGGCATGTTGCCTTTGAGCTTATTTTTGTATTCTTTTATGCTTATATTTATTACAGAGAGCTAATGTAAGGCGTTAAGCCTGGGATATGGACAATTTTTAGGCGGAAGTCTGTCCTTTTCTTTCCAGGATTTAAAAAGTCACTAACCCTTCTACCCCTTGGTGGTAGGGGTGTTATAGATGGTATCAGCATAAGGTCCTACGACCTCCAGCCGCGACTTGAGTCTAGCATTTCACATAGTGGTCTAGGCACAACTTGAGTAATGATATGTTATATGGCGTACTTTGGCTACAATGTGCTTTGATTTGCTAATTGGTTCGACTGATTTATTGTTATGTGGTTAAAGCAAGCTGATGGAATGAAAAAGTGAGCTATGTGTTAGAATATAAGCTAAACAACTCGTACTTTCATGAGTAAGCTAAGTGTTTGCTTGACCAGTAATTGTTTTATGCATGCACCTTTGATGATTTAATTGAATGTTTAAAGTGCGCTTGGTTTGAACTCAAATGATTGGAAATGTCTTAACTCCAAGCTCCATCTTTGCCTTTAAGGTATGATTTGCTCTTCAAGTCCATAATTTAGTAAGTAGACGTACTCAAATATTGGTAGGGAGGAGTTTAGAAATGATTAAGCTATTTTCCACTTTGGAACCCAAAGATTTTGGAATGTTAAAGTATTTTTAAAATTACTGTGTTAGGTTTTGGTCTCATATTTGAAGATTTGCACTCGTTCTATGATAATGCATAGGTTTAGATTTATGAACGTATGTTCCCATGTGTAATCAAATGCTTTTTTTGTAGGTAAGCATGCTAAGGTATATGTATATTATTGGATCACTATTGATGAACTAGTAGGAAAAAGCTTAGAGTTTATTTCATATGTTTTGAAAACCCTACTAGATAATACCTCCCTTATGTAAATTCTGAATTGTTTATGGACTTGAATGAGATTTTTCACATGCACATTTAAGTGATAGCGACTGAGGTTTGTTGACACTTAGATAAGTATTGTCCCTGTCGTTTTATACTGTTGTCATCATTGTCTATATGTTGTTACTGTTGCATGGTTGGTGATGTCTGCATGATGTATTCTCTGATTTTATCATATAATTGCGATTAATACCGAGTTGACTACGTGACATGCCTTTGTGTAGCAAGCTATGGGGGACTACCAACGTTTTGGCTAGATTGAAACTTAATACGCGTAGAAAGGAAAAGGGAGGGAAAACCTGGCAGACTTTGGAATTGTTACACCATGTATGTCACCTAATTTATACATTGCCAATGTTTTTCTAAGAATTAATGCAAGGTGCGGAAGCCATAACTTTCCAGGCGATTGAACCCTCCTTCCACATTATTAGTACAGATTCCTACAACCTTATATGAAACAAATGTATTCCCCAAATCATCTAGCGTTCCCACCAAGCCATTAATGTTGTTGCTATAACTCGAAGTAATCACTTGCTTGTTAGATATCTACGTTCTGAATGAGTCAAGTGCCTATGTAACTTTCGACCAAATGAACCTTTTCTTGGTGTCCTTTGCTATTGACCAACTCACACTCTTTGGATTTGTAACTATTTCGCATAGTGAGTAAATTGTGAGCCAACCCAGGACCATTTAGGCTCATAAATGATGACCAACTTTTAGCCCTTCTAGGGGAACTACAAGGTTTACCGTTTTGATCATAGATTATCCTCCAGGGGTTACATTTACATATAGATGCCTAAGTTCTTGTGTAATAATGTCGTGAGCTTATGTGTCCTCAAGTGTCCATGTAGCATGGCATGAAGTGCAAGGCGCATAAAAACGTACGTCTACCTAGAGTTTCCACAAAGGGCTCATTAGTGTGCTTGTTGATGAATTGTTGAGAGAATGCGGTTTTGTTGTTTCTTAGTTTAGATTATGGGTGACTCTATGAATTACTTAACTCATGTGGTCGATTATATGGCATGGTTGTGGAATCATTATTTGAGCTACATACCCATTATCTCCAAATGCTATACTTTTGATGGTTGGTTGCACTTATATCTAAGAACATGATCATGTGGCCGTATGAGCTTCCAAGCATGCGTTTACCTTTGTAATCTTCTATGTTCAGTAGGATGATATATTGTTGTATTCATTATTAAAATTGAATTCTTGATTGTGCTTGCTGGAGAAGTCACTGTGAGGCAATGGTTAGATGGCCTGCATGGATATAAAGACATAACGTGATTAAGTTATCTCTGTAACTTATTTTGTGTTACTAGTGTCATGTATTATGTTGTAGTTATCATAAGGAACTTCAGAGCTATGTTTGTGTTAGTCGATATGCTTACTGCCATTGTTGTTTTCTTATATTCTCGTTATCTTGTATGGAGGTCTCCCAGACCAGTCATCCTGGATGGCGGCGTTGTCTTGCCACCATGCCATGATCTTATGAGTTACATTTACATATCTATTGCTTGTTTATGAGCCTCATAAGAAGGATGACGATGGCTAGGTGTACTCATGGTCATATCGGAATCTATGTTTACAATTGAGTTATCAGATATGATCGTCGATGTCCTTGATGGAAATACATGATGTGATGTAACTTAGTTGCATTGAAGTGTATACTTCTGGCATTCTAATAGGATTAGAAAGGGACTAGAATCATGTTGATGTGCTTGTCAATTACTTGCATGTTCCCATGAGTTATAGATGATGCATTAGAGATGATGAGTTCTATATGGAAAATGTGGGGAAGAGCTCTCTATTAGCTAAGCTATTGTGGTTACCTTAACTTCTTGTTGCGTTTTTTATATGTACTTTAGGTGGAGATCCTTGTTCAGTTTATGTAGTTGTAACATGATACATTAGCATAAGGGCTGCTAAAGTAATTACTCAGAGCTTGGGCAAAGAAAGAAGAAGGAGAAGTTACTCTTAACATACATTGCCTCCTAGATTACTCCTTTGCTTGTTAATGGATAGCTCTAGGTGTTACGCAGTGATTTACTTATTACATATGCATAATATTGATTCGTGTTAATGATTATTCTTGACTTTGAGAAGTGCTGAGTGCTGTCATATACAATGTAATATCGATGCGACTTGGGGTGTCCTTTAAGTAGTGTTGTTGTTGGCATGATGCTCACTGGTGCTAGGTGATGCTCTTACTATTCTATTCTGAGTTGGAACTCCTGGCTGACAGAGTTGATTCTAAAATGATTTAATTTCCTCATATTTAGAATGAAGTTGACTTAGTTGATTGCCTTAAGATGATCTTGCCTTGTTATGTGTGAGTGACCCTAATTGAAAAGCTTTAAAATATTAGCTCATGTTGATACATAAAATAGAGTATTGATTGCTATGCTGGTAAGGCTTAGATTCAGATTTAAAAGTTTGTGTTTTCTTTGAAACAACTTTGATAGGTCAACTATGCCAACTCATTTATCCCTCTTCCATGCGATTTACACTTGGCGCTTGAATAGAGTTACTAGACACTCGAAGAGGATTGGCGAAGAGGAGATTGAGTACCACAAGGCCCTTTTTTGATTTAAAAGATACAATTAATTGTCAAATAAGATTTTGGACTCTATTATGAGTGGTGTAGATCATACCTTGTGTATGCACATATTGTAAATGACTGAACAATAGAATTTTGAGGACAAAATTCTTTTAAGGGGGGAATGTAACAATTGGGGTTCTTAATCCAGAGCTAACTATTTAAATTAATGTTTTCATTAACTGTGCTCTATTCAGTTTGTCATGTTAGATGATTTGGTGGCTTGTTAACTAGACATAATACTTTATATGGAATAATTTTATAAATTATCCTGATTTATTTTGCAATTATGTGAAGTAGTAAGTTCTGTAAGGTAAGGTCAAGGTGTAACTACGCAAAATTGGCAAGTTAAATTAGGATATTTGATGTCAAAGTCAATTAGAGTGAGGGTATTTGGGTCCAAACCTATTTTTGTCTAGCAAAAAAAAAAAAACAGAGAAAAAGGGTGTGGGCGAGGGAAGTCCCTTTCCTCTCGTGGCAACGCACGAAGGGGGAGGGATCGAAGGACCCCCATGATGGGGGAGAGAGAGGGAAGGAGACAGTCAGAGAGAGAGAGAGATAGAGAGGTGAAGCATGGAGATGCCAGAGAGAGGGGGGACGTGACCGAGGCCAGTGATGACCGAAAAGGAGATGCAGGGAGTGGCATTCTTAGGGCAGCAGCAAAACCCTAACTCGCCCAGTACGACACCAATGCCACCACCATGTATCTCGACGATAATGGCTGGGGCTCAAATTCGGCGACCATGAGGAGGCAGCAATAGCAACGATAATAGCAAAAAGGGGAACAAAACCAAGCCTGGACAATAGCTTGGCTCGAATCTATGACCAGCAGCAATGAGGGAGCGAAGCCAGGACTTCTGGTGCATCTAAAAGGACACCCACAACCTATTAATCGGTCCTAAGCTTGGAGTGAGGAGGGTGCTCTCAATTTCTTCAAATTATGAATAATGTCTTAAATTTTTAGGCCCTTGCATTGAGATGTTGAGCACCATGTCAATAAATCAGGTTGCATGAATCAGTTTGTAGGATTTAAATGTGTTACAATGTAGAATTTGAGGCAAATTATGCTTTGATTATATTTTGATTTTAATTATGCATTGTAATTGTTGTTGCATATCATTTCGATGACTCCTGAATTATTTGATTATGAGAATTGGGTGATGACCATTGTTGAATCAAAAGTGAATTGAGTAATTGAAGAATTTGGGGTTGATTCATTGAGTGAATTTGAGGACTCTTTAGGGGAGGTGCTTTAGAGAGAGCCCGAGGTGTTGAATTATTTACAACATTACGAATTGGGGCTATAAGTGCAATACTAGGCTGATTATGCTAAATTACTGAAACTGAAAACAGTGATGTTAATTGTGGCCATTAAACCTTGAATGCAACAAAACTACTAGGTGTTAATTGTCTTGAATTGTAATAACGTAGAAAGGTTCTTCATGACCAGCTCGGAGTGCTTTAGGATACACTGATGTAGTCATTATTAACATTGAATTCTTGACGCTATTTGTTGGAGAAGTCATGTAAGATAATGGTATGGATAACGTATGTGGATGCAAAGAAATGAGGTGATTAAGTTATCTATATAGCATATTTTATGTAACTAGTGTCATGTATTACGTAGTAGTTTTTATAAAGAACTTCAAAGCTATGCTTGTGTTAGTCGATATGCTTATTGCCAATGTTGTTTTCATATATTCTCATTATCTTGTATGGAACTCTCTTGGACTGGTCATCCTGGTTGCAATGTTGTCATGCCACCATTCCCTGATCTTACGAATTACATTTATATGTCCATGTGGTTGTTTATAAGCCTCACAAGAGGCATGACGACACGTTGGGTGTACACATGGTCATATCGGAATTTATGTTGGCAATTGAGTTATCAGATATGATTGTTGATGTGATTGATAGAAATACATGATGTGATGTGGCTTAGTTATATTAGAGTGTGTACTTCTGACATTCTAATAGGATTGAAAAGAGCTTAGAATCATGTTGAGGTGCTTGTGAATTACTTGCATGTTTCTATGAGTTAGAGATGATTAGTTAGAGATGATCAGTTCCATATGGGAAATATAGGGTAGAGCTCTCTATTAGCTGAGCCATTATGGTTACCTTGACTTTATATTCCCCTTTTTATATGCACTTTGAGTAGAGATCCTTGTTTAGTTTGTGCAGTTGTAACATAAGACATTAGCATAGGGGCTGCTAGAGTAATTATTTGGAGCTTAGGAAAAGAAAGAAAAAGGAGAAGTGACTCATAGCATACATTGGCTCCTAGGTTACTCCTTTAGTTATTAATTGATAGCTCCTGTATTACCTAGTGATTTACTTATTATATATGCATAATATTGATTGATGGTGTTGATTACTCTTAATTTTGCAAAGTGTTGAGTGCTGTCCTATGTAATGTGTTGTCGACACGGCTTGTGGTGTCCTTTAAGTAGTGTTGGTGTTGGCATAATGCTCGGTGGTGCTAGCTGATACCTCTAATATTCTACAGTGAGTTGGAACTCCTGGCCAACAAACTTGATTCTAAAATGATTTAATTTCCTCATGTTTAGAATGAAGCTGACTTAGTTGATTGCCTCAATATGATCTTTCCTTATTCTGCGTAAGTTACCTAGAATTAAAAGCTTCAAAATTTTAGCTCGTGCTGATGCGTAACATAGAGTATCGATTGCTATACTGGAAATGCTTAGATTCAGATTTGAGAGTTTGTGTTTGCTTTAAACTAAGTTTGATATGGTTATCCACGCTAACTCATTTGCCCCTCTTATATATGATTTTCCCTTGTCGCCTGAATAGAGTGAGTAGATGCTCGAATCAGATTGGCGAGAAGAAGATTGGATACCATAAGCCTCTTTTTCGATTCAAAAGACACAATTAATTGTAAAACAAGATTTTGGATTCTATTCTGAGTTGTGTAGATTGTGCCATGTATATGCACATGTTGTGAATGACTGAACCGTAGATCTTAGAATTTCGAGGATGAAATTCTTTTAAGGGGGGAGAGCTGGGATTCTTAATCTGGGGCTAACTGTTTAAATTATTATTTTCATTAACTGTGCTCTATTTAATTGGCTATGTTAGATTATTTGGTTGCATGTTAACTGGACATAATACTTTATATGGAACAATTTTATAAATTATTCTGATTTATTTTGTGATTACGTGAAGTAGTAGGTTCATTAAGGTTAGGTCGAGGCGTGACAACCCAAAATTGGCAAGTTACACTAGGATATTTGATGTCAAAGCCAATTAGACTGGGGGTATTTGGATCCAAACCTATTTTGTCTAGCTAAAAAAAAGAGAAAAAGGGGGAAGCCCCTTTCTTCTTGGTGAGGCAGAGTGAGAAAGAGGGAGATAGTCAAAAAGAGAGGGGTGAAGCGAGAGAGATAGAGACGAAGGAAGGGTACGCGACCAAGGTCGGTGACAATTGTCGAGGAGATGGAAGGAGTGGCGTGCCTGGGGCAGCGGCGAAAGCCTAACTCGCCTAGTGTGACAACAACGCCACCACCATTGCTGTCGATGGCGTTGGTTGGGGCTTAAATCCGGCGATAATGAGGAAGCAGTTGCAGCATGACAACGGTAAAAAGGGGAACAAAACCAAGCCTAGATAGTAGCTTCGCTCGAATCTGTGAACAACAACAAGGAGGGGCAAAATCGGGATTTCTAGAGCATCCAAAACCACACCCACAACCCATTCATTGGGTCCTAGGCTTGGAGTGAGGTGGTGCTCTTAATTTCTTCAAATTATTAGTAATTTCTCAAATTTAACAACCCTGTGCGTTCAGATGTTGAGCAGCATGTAAATAATCAGGTTGGATGAATCCGTTTGTGGGATTTAAATATGTTATAATGCAAAGTTTAAGTCAGATTATGCCTTGATTATATTCCAATTTTAATTAGGCATTGTAATTGTTGTTGCATGTCAGTTTGGTGACTCTCAAAGTTTGATTATGAGAATTGGGTGGTGAGGATGTTGAATCGAAATTGAATTGAGTAATTGATGAATTTGGGGTTGAATCATTAAGTGAATTTTAGGACTTTTATGGGAGCTGCTGTGAAGAGGGAGCCCAGGGTGTTGGATGATTTATAGCATTGCGAATTGAGTCCCTATGCGCAATATTAGGCTGATTCTGTTGAATTATTGAAACTAAAAATAGTTATGTTAATTGTGGCCATTAAACCTTAAATACGATGAAACTATTACGTGTTAATTGCATGGAATTAAAATTACATATAAAGGTTCTTCCTGATGAGCCCGAAGCGCTTTAGATAACTCCTATTTACCGTCAATCCATTTCTGGTATCAGGTGTTAAATTTACTTGTAGCGTGGACATTTTTTAAACTACAGTACGATTCAACCGAATGGTTCAGCTCAGTGTTTCAACGGATTAAATCATTTGAAATGAGAACTTGAATGGAGCAAGGTGATACTCTAAGAACGTGAGCTTGTTTTGAACGTCCGCTTTTATGTACAAAGGGTTGAAATGAATTTAGAAACGACTAAAATGTTTAGTTGCTAAACTAAGTTATGATTTATATATATTAGCAAGTTATTTAAAGAGTAAGATCTTGAGTTAGTGAACTTGAAACGAACTTATGTGACTTTTCCTTTTTGAAGGTAAAGAACTATAAACTGATAATATCGTCATGGAAATTGTTTTGGCCTAACAAGTGTGATCATGGTTTTGTGAGCAAATTATTGAAAAGAAAAAGCTAATGACTTACTTGAAGGTAAGAAAAGTTTTTATTGCTTATGACAAGGGTTTAAAGAGCTAAAACGATTTGGTTTAATTAAAAGGGACCAAGATAACTGCGTATTAAGTGGCCATGCTTAGGGAACAGACTCGGCTTGTGGGAACCCTAATGCCACTACTTAAAAAGAGTAAAACTCCGTCGCCACCCAAACTTTTTTAACTGGGCGATGGAAACCTCATTTAAGAAACCTGATCTGGTTTCTTTCTCATTTGAACCGCGACCCACACATCCTAGAGGAGAGAGAAAGTAAATGCGAGAAGGCAGGTGTCGCCGGCCCACTGTCGCCTATCCTTCGCCGACGCTGCCCTCCGCCTCTGCCGGTCGTGTTGCTGGTCAGCCCTCAGCTGCCTGTGCTGCCTTCTTCCCCGTTTTCTAGCCTCACTCACTTAGGTAAATTTTCTAACTTTAGATTTAGTTTTAACTACTACAAATTATGGTTTTGGTAGTTGAAAATGTGTTGCTAGTATATGTTTATGTTGTATTGTTAGATGTGCATTAAGTAATTGCCTCAATTTGGTTGAAATTATGCATTATTGTAATTGAGGGTTTAGGATTGTATGAGATTAGCAGTTTTATTTGTAAAAGAAGATTTGCTAGAAATAAAAATTTATGCAAAGTAATTATGTGAAAATTTGTGGGAGTTGTAGTGGGTGATTTGAAAAGGTCGAAATATGTGTGAAGGAATTGTGTAAAATTTATGGGAGTTATATTGAGTGATTTACAAGGGTTTACTATAAATTGAAATTAATACTAATTCAATGTATTTAGATATATTTTTTAGTAAACAAATATGTGTAATACATTAGTGAGAAATGATGTTAAATATTATTGTGTAAATTGAAATTAATACTTATTCAACAACTTTTATAAATATTATTGCTTAAGCAGAATATAGGTGACCCACTGCATCGTTCGTGGAAGTATAATACATTATTACCTGATCGTAATGGTTATGCAGAAGAATTTTTAAATGGGATAAATCAATTTGATGCATTTGCACGTAAGCAAGCAAACTTCCAAAGTGGGGGGAAATATAGATGTCCATATTCGAAACGTGAAAATAGAGTGCACTTAACACCCAATGAGGTAAAGATGCACCTGATCTATAAGGGGTTTGTGAAAGGATATTGGTATTGGATAAGTCATGAAGAAGTATGAATTAGCAAATGCAGGCTTTCTTCCAAACGCAACAAGCCTCCGGTTCAGTATCGCAACATGTCGTCCCTGCCCATCCACAGCATGATGAAGAGAATGAGGATGAGGACGTGGACGACGAGTATGTTCTTGATGATTGATCCCTGATCATGAGTTGCTTATTTCTTCTCCTCTATATTGCCTGCTTATTCCATATGTAAATATATTTGCATTGCCTCTACTCTTCTGATGCTTATGTGTGGCAATGTTAAGAACTACTTGAACTTTGTTTTGTGAATTGGGTTGTATGTGATTTATGATGATGACACACTTGGTTTACTTTGGTTTGAATGTTATGTTTGAGCTGTTTGTGAACTGGGAATTATTGAGAATGCTTTGAGTGAAGCATTTGTATAGTTCTTCAATACCCTCAATGAATTTTCTTGCAGGAAAACAAATGTATTATATTTGGGATTCTTCAAAATACAAATTTTTTATTTAAAAAACCAAAAAATAGTGACGAATAGGTGACAAAAAATGATTTTTTTTAAATAAAAAATGCTGCAGATGGTGATGGAAACAAGGATCCATTGCCATCAAGGACGGATATTCCGTCGCTTAATCCGTCATTAATAGCGATGGATTGTCAATTCTGTCATCAGCTAGCGTAGTTTTTGTTCCCACCAAATTGTGATGTCCGTCACCTATTCTGTTGCCACCTAGCGACGGATCACAAATTTCCGTCGCTGAATCCTCAGTGTCAAGCCATGTTGTGACTCTCGTGTTCTGTCCCTAGTTCCGTTGCTGATTTAAAATTTTCGTTGCTAATTTACTGTTTCCGCCGTTGACTCCATCTTTATATGACCTTTTCTTTGCAGTGTGCCTTAACGAGTACACGTATAAGTGGGAACCCTAGAAGACCATGAAGAGGGTACGGTGGAATGTTATGTTATACCCTAGGGATAGTGCGAATTGTGATTGTAAATCTCACATCCAAAAATTTGTTAGGGAAAAGCGGAGTTTTAATATTTATAAACCCCAAGTGCAAGGTGTATCGTTGAGTACTTGGAGTGTCGTCCGCAGAGAATTGTGCTTTTAACTATTAGAGCTCACTAGAGTGTATCAATCTAGGCGAGATCAAAGGTGAAGGAGGGAAAAACTAAACTACGCTAACAAACATAGAAAAAGCGACTTGGAATTGTGATTTAACCAATGGATGAACCAACTAATCAAGACGAGTCCTAACCTACCCAAACTACGTCATGAACTAGAGATGACCGGTTGCACCATCAAAGACTACCCAAGCCCTCTATCAAGGGTCATGAACTAATCTAATTAACTTAACCACCTATTTTCATGGGGTTAACCCAATTAGACTACAAAACTAGCAACCCCGGACCTAACTCAATTCGGATACTATTTTCATGTCCCGAACTCGGTTATTCCCTCTTACACACTAGCTAATTAACCTCACCTCTTAGCATAAGTCAATCGCCCAAAAATATGGATGAAAACTCTCTC